>APFE030941458.1:184290-235742 GCA_000404065.3 Pinus taeda
GAGTCTGGGAATTGATGAAATATTAAATGCTATAAAGTGTTCAGTCAGATCTTGAACTAAAGATTGGTAATGTTTTAAATGACCTGATAAACAATGTATAGTATTACGTACCCGTCTGATTACAATTTCAGAATCTCCGAAAACTTGAAGGTATTTGACGTCTAACCCAATTGCTTTGTACAACCCTTGGACTAAAGACTCATATTCTACAGTATTGTTGGTGCAATCAAATTCGAGTCTGCAAGTTAACATAGTTTTATCACCTTCTGGAATAACTAGCACGCATCCTTCTCCTGCTCCTTCGTTAGATTTAGAACCATCAAAAAATAATTTCCAAAATAAAGATTTATTTACAGGATTATCTAAAAAATTAATGCATTTCGAACTATCTGTTTGAGAAATGTTTTCGACTTGGGATAAAACAGTATGTTCTAAATAAGGTGACGTATGAGCATTAAAATTCCCTAGGAAAGAATCTACTGAGTAATTGCAAATAATACTATTGTTATATGCTATTGGTTCATTCTCCCCCTCTAGCTCCATTACTATGTATTTCTGATGTCTTTGTCGTTCAACTTTTATTTGATTAGGTTTACCATTGTAAGGGAGCCACATGTGTGACCAGTCAGTTGCAAAATATCCATGAAGTTTTCCTGACCAATCTCTGCAAAGAATTAAGCCATAAAATTCTGAAATATCAGCAACTAAAATGTTGATAACTTGGCATACCTTTGGGTTGGATGACAGCCTTATGGTAACCTGATTTAATTCGCCAATCACTTTGACTTGCGATCGATCTAGTTGGTCTATGTGCACAACAAATTTTTGCGGTTGAACATTCAATTTTGTACATATTGATTTAGGTAAAATATTCGATGAAGCTCCCGAATCCACTAAGCAATTATGCACCTTTTTATTAAAAATTTACTAAGTAAGAAGAAATGGGGGAGTATGAGATCCCGATCTTCCTCCAATTAACGCGATGTTGTTTGGATCAACTTTGTTAATCACATTAGTCGGAGGTCTTCCCATATTGTGGGAAGCTTGAGAAATTACAGCGGCAGGCAAAGGTGCAACTGGGACAGCATGTAATTCTTTCAAAAGTATCTTTTGCTGGTGTTTTAACTTGCTCAATTCATAAAGAGTGATATTAGCCCTAGTCTCTTTCATATATTCTATAATATTGTACTCCATTTCATCCAAAACGATCAACGTTTTAGATGGAGTAGATGAATCTGTTTGGACTGGGCTGGTTTGAGTCGCTTTAGCTGTTGTTTTCTTGGCTACGACTTTATCCTTCATCTCCAAGCTTGCGCTCTTTGGCTTAGGGGTAGTTTGAGAAGGATCAAGCTGATTTCTACTTCGTGTACTAACCAGGGATGCTTCTTGATCTTCTTCTTGTGGGAGGAAGAAATTCCACATTCCTTGTAACTCTACAACTTCTTCTTCATCGGTTTTCCCTTCAGTATCGGCTCCCTCTTCTTCTTCTTCAGATTCAGCGCTCGTAATAGCATTGGGGGGCTTTGAATCAGCCGAAGGGTTTCTTTTAAAAGGTCTATACGGATTTTTTGAAGAAGTTTATGCCACTTGTTTCTTAATGTCGACCATCTCGTTAGACATGGTCTTCAAAACCTTTTTCAATCCTTCTAAATCGAATGGATCTTTTGATTGTTTTTTCTCGGGATCTTCTTTGAAAGTAACCTTCTTGGATTTTTGTTCTTCTATGGCGTTTTTCTATTCAGGGGCTATGATACGCTTCTCTACAGCTATTGCTTCTTTCATGTTTTCGGCTAAAGTTGTCTTGTTAGCCTTGTCCATGAAGATTGCTATGTTTGATGGTAAAGCAATGATGTACCATTCACTTCTCACTTCTTCGCTGGGCTTGGAAGCAGTAGGAATTTTTCTTAACAGTTTATTGAAAAGTAAATTTAAATCTTTGATAGGTTATTTTGACTCGGCCCTAAGGTTTGACAGGTCACTGATTAACATCGTCGTAGACCTATCATCACCAAATTTAATGAGGAATTGTTCTTGGAAGATATCCCAACTAGTGATAGATCCATATGGTAATGAAAAATACCATGATCCAGCTGTTCCATGAAGAGTATAAGGAAAAAGTCAAACAACAGCATCTTTGTTAGTAACTCCATTAAGATTTATGGATACCATAAAGTTATTAATATGCTCCTCCGCTAGCATGCCTTCTTCAGGATTAAACTTAGGCAGCCATTTTTCAGGATGGGGTGGTAGCTGACTCAAAGGAGCAAGCATTAAGACTGCCCATGGGTTGTTCCATGGAGATTGTGCCATCATTGATCCACTAACGAAGGGAAGTGCAAAAGATGATCCCTGAGGTTGAGAAGATGAAGATATTATGACTCCAGCTGATTGAGAAGGAGATGTAGAAGTACCAGTGGGCTAGTGGAAAATGATCTGAAGTGGTGGAGTGGATGGTTGACTTCGTAGTGAAGAAGTTGAAATGGATGATGAGGGTGAAAGAGTCTCGCTATCGAACCCTTTAGGTGATTTCCTTGCTCTCTTCCTAGTGGGCAGAGGTAACTCAGTTGGTTGAACACCATAATTTTCGCTCTTTAATCTGGTTAAAGGATGAGCAGGGTTATATTGCGAAGTCACGCTTCCTTGAGATTTATCAGATCTTAGAGGAGATATAGAAAATCACTGAAGTTTGTGAATCAGAGATTCAATTTCAGGAGGTTCAATAGTAGATTGTTTTGAAATGTCAGGGTTTGTAGCAGCGACTGTTGATCCTACAACTTCTGGCTCTGAATTTAAATATTCTAAATGCAATGGAGAATTTGGGGGAGATGGTGAGGGTGATTTACTCTCAGAATGGTATTTAGATTTAGACTTACTTGCCATTCATAGTTCAAGGCCCTCCTTCTAGCGCCAAATATGTTGAAGCCCCGAAAATTGGGTCTACAATAAGGGGGATACCCACCTGGTCCAGACCTTGGTTGGCAGCTCCTTTTTTCATTTGGTATGGTGGGTCCGACTGGGGATATGGGACCAGTTTCCCAATTTATGAGTGTGTGTGTGTAGAATTTGATATCTGATCTAAATAGTTCCTAATAAGATGCTCTAATTCTAATTAATCTAATACATCAATTGTATTCTATAAACAGAATATCTAAGTCTGATACTAACCCGGGATGTAATTCTGCTCATCTACTGCATAAATATTGTAATAAAGATAATTCAACTATTATAAGAAAAGAATTCAATATAGATGAACCGCTTCGCATAAAAAGTTAGATGAAATAGTTGTTAAAAACATATCGCACAGTAAGCTACTCATACATTAAGCATAAATAAATAACTATCACCGTACAAAAGTGCCAAATGATAACTCAGGCATTCACGCATTAATATATAAACAACTGAACTTAAATATCACTTTAACACAAAAGATAGAATCAGTTAGGAGATAGAAGTACCATTTATAACTAGTTCTACTCATGAGCTTCAAGCGATAACGATTTATTTCTTCTTAATCCAACATCCACTAAAAGTACAAAAGTGCAACATCAGTAGCAGATATTAAATGCAAAAATCAATAAATCATGTTCCTTTCATTAATCAAAACCTCCTCGGAGGGTGCAAAAGTGCATGTTCTGAGGACAAGTTTTTGATAAATTTCTGGACCCTTCTCTAAATGCATGAGAAGGGTTTAAATACTACTAACTACATCTAAAAATAACTTATTACAAAAATATAGGATACGGTTTAAATGACTGTCCTTTTTCTAGGCAAAGATAAAGCAAAATTATTTCTAAAATTAAATCTAAAACTAACATCTAACTATTTCTGTATCTTCTCCTTAAAATCGCAAGCATTCAGCATTTGCTTGAGAAGAGTCGGTTGGCCGACTTCAGCCTTTTATTGCCCTGTGAAAACGGAATTAGCAAGAGATGGTGCCATTTTTTCGGCAGAATTGATGAGGCTTTTGAGATTCATATACTGGCTGTGTAGTTTTACTAAATATGTCTAGTAAGAATCCCAATTCAACTTAGTTAATCTTTTAATTGATTTTTCCTTTTCTTGAGCCTTCTGTTTCCAGTCTGCTTGCAGCTGTTGTACCTTTGGTAGATACCATATTGAAAATATTTCAGACAATTACTACTGGTTTCCGGATTCAAGTTTTACCTTTTACCTTCAATGTTTTTCTCACAAATGTCTGGGCTTACAGGAGATTGAGCAATTAGAAGCTTTCCATTTCAAGAAGTTTCACCCAGCGATGCGTGATTAGCGCTAATCGCGCATCAGAAACTGCCTCTGTTTCTTGATCTGGGCTTCCTTGGTGCGATTTTCGTCTCTTGATTGCTTTCTTTTAGTGGATGTAAAGCTCACATTTTGTGAGAATAATGATTCCGTAAGTTCCTGACCCTAAGTCTTAAACTGTCTGTTTTTAATGTCAGCGTTGTCCAGTACCCATTTAACCATGTCTGTGTAGGGGAGAATTTTGGGCCTCGCCGCTATCCGATGCAAGAACAAACAGGCTAAATCTGCAACTGATGCTTCAGAGGACCTCGATGAACCTACAGTAGCCGTAAACTCCGTTACCTTGGGATTCTCTTCCTCAAGTAGATTATACATGCCTTCCCAAGTGGAAATACCCACGTCTCTGTTGCATGTGGTGTCTGTGTACAAGGGCGCCCTTTCTTCATCTTCAGACATCAGAGCCTTGCCTTTCTTCCCCATAGTATCTCGTATATTGCTTTGTATATTTCTTTGTTCTTCATTCCTGCAGTTTACAAGTGAGGTGAGAGTAATGATGAGGAACAGTGACGGGAAAGCTTTAAATTCCGTAGACATGCAAAAGTATACCACCTTACATGAACTGGATCTTCGATAAAAACAAAACCATATTTCATTAACAACTGGCAATTAACTCATTAATTAGCATTAAAGTGCATAACTAGGTCTTGTTTTATGAAAAAAGTTTTCTCGAATAGTGAGCCGAAAGATTTTGCGATGGAGCGATTTTACGATTTGCTTTGCAATATCGTAGATCGTTGTATCGCATTATCGCAATATCGGAATATCGCTCTTTTATTCTTTCGTAAGATTGCTTTGTCGCTCTATCACAATATCGCATGGTCGCAATATCGCATAATCGTAGTATGTGCCCATTTCCTGTTAATGTATGTCTTGCGAGGTGTGATTTTGCGATATGCGCCATCGCATATCGGCATTTTCTGCAGTTTTCCAGCGTAAGTGTGTTTTAAGGCATGAGATGTGATATTTCTTAAGGAGTGATTCTATCTTTCCTCATCATGAAACTTAGGCTTTTTAGATTTTTCAAAGGTATTTTCCTAAGTTTATGATGGTAAGTTTTATTAAAAAGAAAATACAAGCACGAATTCATTTTTTAAATTTTTTGACGAAGTGTCCCCACTTATTTAGTATTAGTAATAACACTAAATAAGAAGGGGGGTTGTTGATGGCCACAAAAGGTACCAACCATTTTGGTCAACCTTTTGGTCTAAGAGGACTTCCTCTTGGCACACCCTTTAGTCCCGAAGGTCCACCACCTTTCGAGAGTCCTTTTGTTGTTGGGGGCACTAACCTTTAATATACATGCATAGGCACTAAGGATAACTCCTCTAGTCACCCTACTTCCTTAAGCATCTCTTCCACTTATAGAGACCATGTTATGGATGGATAACAACATCTACCTCGGACATAGGGGACATCACCCCCACCATAGGCATCTTTTAACTCATCATTCTTAGTAGGCCTTACATTGCATGATCTCTCAAATTATATAAATGATCCCATCAAGCATAACCTTGTGTGTCCAATGGTCACACCTAAATTCCCTGCTAGCATCGCTAAGTTTGATGGTAAACCTAGTGAATATGATGCAACTCATATTTCCACTTATCACTTATGGTGATCATCCAACTCTTTAATGGATGATAACATCATGTTGTCTTTTCCAACAAAATCTTGCTAGAAGTGTTGTGAAATGGTACATTGATTTTAAAAGTGTCACTTACAATAACATTAGGTCTTCAACTCAAGCCTTTGTTAACCATTATCAATTGCCTATTAGGTATGAAATTGGACCAGGCATACTAACTTCCATCAGGACACCTCCACCCATATCTTGGATCACATCCATGATTTGAGGCGAAGATGAAGCTTGTTTAGAACTAACTTTCCTAGTGAACTATTATGTGAGTGATTTACCAAGTCCCTCTTTCCTAGAATTATTGAATATGTAACAAAGATAGGAGCCCAAATCGAGGAACAAGCCATTATGTGAGCCCACCAATTAGAGTCGATCTATTCTCATGATCCAGGTGGATGTTGGTGGTCACTGACCTATCCCACTTGAACCCCCGCAACTATCTCTTTCAGGTTTTCCGTTTCCTTAATTGTAGCATAATTTACTATTTTTAGCAGTTTTTCGAGTCCTGAACTTCTGGAGCTGTTTTGAGGCCCTAAACGACGTTTTTTTGGAAAACCGAGAGCAACATGGTCCATGGACCATGTTTCTCTTCCCAAAGTTATAGTCCTCGGATAGATTTTTCTAACGAGCTATTTTGCGCGTCAAAAAAAGATCGTATGCCAAAGTTATGACCCCGGGAAGTTGATGTACCAATTTACCAAAACAAGGCCCACAGTTTGACGCTTCATCTCCTAGGGTTAGGTTTTTGGATGTTTAGGGTTTTTCATTGTTTCTCAACAATAATTAGGCCTTCGAGCCTCATTGTAACACAGTTCAAAGGCATGTAGCCGCCACATCTCTTCTCAGAGATAAGCTACCATCGCCCTAGCTAGTTTATTTCCATTATTGTTTGTAAGCATATTTCAATATTTTACATTAATGAAATGAAGTATTATTTCCAATGCATCTCTGTGTTTATGGTTATCTTTGTAATTTGTTGTGTTCCTGTTTAAATCCGGATCATCTCAAGAGGTTACTATGTATGAAATTATCCCTATTGATACTTAGTAATAAAATGATGTATCCTTAGGAAACATAATCTAGTTAGCTAATTAGATGTACCAAATGAACATCTCTTCTAGTGCCTTGGATGTGAAATCTATGACTCAAATGCTTAGTGTTGTTGTTGAAACCTCTAAGGTGAACTATATATAATCCACACCTTTAAAGAATATTTAGTAACCTGGAGGAAAAACAAAGAAAAACAAGTCAAATAAACCTTCGAACATTAAATAAGAAGCACCTCAAACCCAAGAGATCGTTAGGGGAGGCACGAAAGAGAAAAAGAAGAATAATCATTTTTCTTGCAATATCTCCTGCAAATACCATCTAACTCTTGAGTTTCCTTGGATGGATGAGACCCATCATTATTTCTCATATAAAAACACTACTTTTCAACCTATACTCTTGAAGAATTCATTTCCAACCCAGTCATATGGTTGCAAACCCTCCACCTCCTTAGCAACGAGGGATTGGGGACAATTCTTAAAACAATGCCTCATCATCCATGCAAGATATCTTTATGGTGGAATAAGCAATCCACATCATGAATAGAGTGCAAGACTATGAGAGTGGTACTTCCACATCATAACCTATGAGCCCTACTCAACCCAATGTTCCTTTTCATTTTCATAAACCATCATTGATCACGATGTTGTGTAATTTTAAACTAAAAGCGCACTTCATAATATTATACATAACCCAAATGTAAGAGTTGCTCACAACTATAGCCTCATCGAGGATCTAGCCCAAGCACATGTTATTTGGTCTACACTCGAAATTTTATAATATTTCCCCACTCAATGTAAAGCACTTGTAACTACCATTGGTGGAGTACATCCCTCATATTCAAATCGTTATAAAAACCTTTTCTTCTACATCATCTAGCCTTCTAGATCATGGTCCACATCTTTGGATTACATGCTCATTGGAGAATCTTGGATGAAGGGGCATATACCTATATCATGTCATCAAAGTGTTGGAATGATCTTGGATCATTGACTTTGTCACTGCCTACATCTGTGTTAGAGGCTTTTGATGGCCATACCTTGCAACCTCAGGGGTTTTTTTTTGCTTTTCCTAATAATATCAGGGGTAAATCAATATCAATTGAAGTTGATGTCATGGATGCCCCATTAGAATATAACCTATTTCTCGAGTGATTTTTGTTTTATGCCATGAATGTTGTTGTTTCATCTATATTCCATGTCATGATGTTCCCCCATCAGGGTAAAATAGTCACTATTGACTAATTGACCTTTTGCAAACCTGAATTGTGCTTTCATAATAGTCATTTAGTTCCACTTGTAGGATATTTCCCCTCTACTATTGAAAGCATTGAATCGAGGATGTTCAAATAATTTTCATTAATGGCCACTTTTTCCTAACTCTTCCTGAAATGTCACAATCTGCCAATATTATCAACATGATGATGTTTGTCACATGACTTTGATGAATCTTACAATTATTAGAAAATGTTATCATTAATGTCAAAGGTAGTATCATGGAGATTATTAGATAGTGTTGCTAATGTGGATTGAAAATCATGTTAAAGGAGTGACAAAGTTCAAATTTTTCCAAGAAGAATGGTGAAGCTAATTGGTGAACAATCATGGTGAAGCATATAGGTCAAGGAGCACAGAGTTTGTAGCCATTTTCAATTCAAAATATCAACTCAATTCCACTTGGATAGTGCTTTAAAATAGCTTTCCAATGTTATATAGAAGTATGAAAAAGACCTCTAGGATCAAAATTTATTAAATATTGAAGTCAGCAAACCAAAAATCCCAAGTTGCAAAGCTAAATTGGTGCTAAGGGGATAGTTGATGCTAAGTTTGGAAAAGTTTGCGCTAGTTGGAAATTGTGGACAAATTGGCAGATTTTCCCTGGAGTTTTCTAAGGCAGGTGCGAGACATAACCAGCAGGATGATGCAACAACGAGAGGACGTGGCAAATACGACATTTTTTTTATTGGTGAGGTTTGACAAGCGGAAGGACCCCACAGCCACATCACCCCAAAATTATTTCCCCAAGCGTTCCAAAGGGAGCGCATGGAAAAAAACCCCAAGTTAACAAAGTGTTGAGATGAGGTGGATGGATGCAAAATTTCAATGGCAGAAGTTGATTGGCGAAATTTCACAAAGTGGTGGGTCTACGTGACACGTAAGCTTGGTGATCCATCCCAGACAGGATCAAAGGTAGGTCCAAGTATTATTTCCGAGGAGATTTCACAATATGCATTCGTTGTAGTAAAATTTCTCGTCCTGACTTAAAACCTTATAACGTGAAATCAATGAATAATCAAAGGTTTGGATCCCCTTTATGTCGTACTAGTGAGATGGAAAGTGATAGCATGGAAGCCACATGGTGTTTTTTGATTGGCCAACAAAAATGTTGTAGAGTCACAGGGCATGATGACATCAACAAGTGCCAGAGCGATGAGGCACCAAGAGGGACATGACATTTGGCATACATATTTGGCATTTTTGGGTGGCCAAGTGGGCCCAAAATAAGTGACATGTGGCACCAGTCAATAAGTGACACATTGAATCCTTGTAGAGGTGGATTATAGGTCAACGTTGGCACATCACCTTGGTCCATGAAAGTCGAGGCACCCCAAAGAATTTTGAGGAGCTCACTTTAAAATCTCTAGATTGATGAGGCACTGGGACACATTGGTATACATGTGGAATTTTGGAGTATTCACATGCTGATAGATCACCCTAGAAAAAATAGAATACAGTCTTACAGGGACACATCGCTCCAGAAGAATGACCTTAGGAGCATTCGAGGGTGCACATGCTTTAAATATTGGGGAGACAATTCCTAAGACATGTTGACATATAGGTTGGCAGATGATGAGGAGTCATGAACCAATTGGTTGGCACGTGGTCCCACCGGGACAAGTAATCCTAGACCCTGACAGGATCTGAAGGTGCTTCATTGTGTTTCTCATGGGAAATAAAGTTGGGGGATAAGGCACACTCCAAGGTATGGTTTTGTGTGAAGTCTCTGACCAAGGGAACAGAAGGTTTAAAATGGTGGTTAAGCCCTCGGGGTTTATAGTACAAATGGACCAGCAGGTGATTTTATAAAGGTTTTGTAGTGTGTTATGACGTGAGGGCCATGGCCAATCTACAGTCTTGATTTAAGCACTTTGAGCTTATTACAAAGGGCCTTTGAGATTTAACAAAAGGCTTAGACCTACAAGCTAAGCCCTTTGGGTGCTACTGATGCCATTAATGAATCGGTAGTTTTATTTGGCAGATATGCCAAAGTTTGCACTGAACTAGTAGTGCGCTAAAATTGGTGAATGTGGCATGAATGAGTTGGCAGCCTTTTAGTGGGATGGATAGCGTTATTAAGTATTTTATAGTTTTGTCCAAATCTTGAAATTTGCTAGATTTAGGACTGTAGTCATAATTTATGCTAAATGTCGTAAATTACTAGAATTGTGAAAATCAACATATGAACTCAGAGTTTGAGATCAAGACAGTAGAGCAGAGATTGAATACCATTAGTACACATCAAGGGGACGTACCAGAAGTAGGAAAATAGGAAATCGAGATCAAATAATTAGTTAGTTGAAGGAAGAGTTTAACTTAACTAAAGTTTTAAGTCCTAAAAACATCAACTCAATTTTTTTATAAGAAAAGTCGAACAACCAAGTTGGTGATTGTTGACGCAACATAATGCATATTGTAGTATGCATCAGAGGTGAATCAGAGATCAAATTTGGTGTCTGAAAGGTGTTTTAGAATGCAAAGAATGCATTGTTGATATTGATGATATTGGTGATATTGGTGGTGATTTTGTTTTTGGTGTATGCAGCAGAGGTGAGAATTCAGTGAATAGAATTTGTTGAAGGTATTTTTATGGTGGCAGAGGTGTTGAGGTAGGTGATTGAGGTGTGTAAAAGAGAGCATAAATTATGTTTTAAGAAAGAAAAGTCTTGTTGATTTGAGTTTGAAAATTAATGAAAGATGGATCAACATGGCCAGCAAGTTGGAGCTTTGCATTTCAATGGTTGTATTTTTTAGTTTTTGGTAGCATCAGAAGTGATCTAGCCTTGAAAATTTGTGGAGAGGCTAAGGCACATGATTTCTAAAGAACCCAGAAATTGTTTAATGAAATTCCACCCGAATTGTATTTTATTAAAATAATTAATATTTTTAATGGAGTTCCTAAGTCTAAACTTAGGGAAATTAAAATATTAATGGATATTAATCAAAATATGGGTGCGAATGATCTAGAAGGCGGATCAAGTCATGTTTTAATCTTAGCCATTGATTAGAGACTTAATCTCGGCCATTGAAGACTCAACAGGAAAAGAATAAAATGGAGGCTTGGGGTTCATTTGGAAATACACAGAGAGAGACTAAGGAAATCGATTTTCTGAGGTGAGAATTTCTCAGGAGGAAAATCGATTGGGGAGGTCTTGCAGCTAAGGGGCAGTGAGAATAAGGGAGAAGGACTCTCTAGAAAATATAGAACAGAGAGGTGGAGATAGCTTGCATAGAGGCAGCGCAATAGCCGAGAGAGCTAACACAGAAAAGATGTCTGTCACGCGAAATCTAGAACTACTGGAATAGCCAAAACTACTAGGAACTGTCGTAACTACCAGGAACTGTCAGAACTATTGGAACAGCTAGGAGAGCTAACGTAGAGGTAGCATAGTAGCCAGGAGAGTTGACGCAGAAAAGCTTCATGTCAAGCAGAATCCGGAACTGTTGAAATCGTCGAAACTGTCTGAACTGCCAAGAACTCCTGGGAGAGTTGACGTAGAGCCAGCACAAAAATAGCTGGGGTTAGCCAGCCTTGTGCTAGATCAGCCATAATTCTGCCCGGTGATGTGAATTAAAACTCACTCATATTTTCTGCCAGTATTTTCTCTGTAAAGGATTTCTAGATGAGCATCTTAGATTTGTATTCAGATATTTCTCCTGGATAATAATAAAACCCTCAGAGTTATTGCACCGATTTTCTCACATTGGATTTTTCTGAGGATTATTATGTCCAAAAATAAGTGTGTCCTATGTATCTTTTTCTTTGCTCTATTTTCTGTTTCATGAGATCAAATATTTAATTAGTGTAGGTTGCAGAATTAATTTGCTTCAATATTCAGAAGAATAACTTGATGAATGTAATTTAAAAATCAAGTAGGTGAAATAGATTCATATTTGTTGTGGTAGGGTTCCTTCAATAGTTGGAATTTCCACATGGTATCCGAGCATTGATTTGAAATAGGAAGAGAAAATCCAGTGTTGAGCAGTTAGGCTAAAAGATGCACATGGTAGCAATTGAATCCCCCTGAAGGGATTGTGCAATCCTTGCCAGGAAACAGGTCTGAGGAAATGACTCTCTAAGGAGATAGAGAGGTACGATTTCTAGTTTGTGAGTTTTCAGAGGCAGAGAGAGTGACAGAGAGCCTTAGCGTAATGCTTGAAGGAATCAAATTTTTGTCGGGGCAAAAATCTGCTGGAAAAGAACGAAGACACGTAGAAGGGGAATTTTCTCCTCGGAGAACTTTCCGCAAGAAAGTTCAAAATTCTCACTTGTTGAGTAGCTGAATAGTGCTAAGAAGTGACTAAATGAGTCAGTTCGACAGTTGGGTAAGATGGCATCGCATGGGCTCAGAGATCAGGACAATTTGGAAGGTGCTTCCAACTATGTCATCTAGAAGACCAGAATTTTAGTTTTTCTAGAGGAGTATGATCTCGAAGCCTACATCAAAATTGTTTTAGTTGTTCCTATTGAAAACGATGAAAGGAAGAAGTACAAGGCTGAGAAGGGGAAGGAAAAGAGGCTCATTCTCGATCGAGTTCGAGATCATTTGGTCTCACAATTGCAGGCCATGGATATAGCCCGAGAGATGTGGGAAGCCCTGTCCTCTCTATATGAAGGCTCTTCCGAACAACGAAAGATGTATTTGGAGCAGAAGTTGGAGCAGACTTTGATTTAGAAAGGAGAATGGGTGAACCTCTATATTCAGTGTCTTTGGGACAGTAGAGACCAGCTTGCTACAGTGGGGTCCACTCCTCAACCAACCGCGATGGTGAGGATAACCCTAAATGGAATCTCGGATGAATGGAAAGTTTTCATCCAAAGCATATTGGGCAGAGAAAAACTACCTTCATGGGAGGAAATGTGGGCAGCTCTTCAACAAGAGGAGTTAAGGAGGGACCTAGTGAATTTCAACCTCAGTGGCAGCAGTGAGAGTGTCACAAAGATGAAGGAGGAGGAGAATGCAGCTCTGGCATCGAAGGGATAGCAGAAGTCGAAGCGAAAGAAGGACATTTCAAAGGTGAAATGTTTCAGTTGTGGTAAGATGGGCCACTGTGCATCCGAGTGTCCTTTGAATAAAAAGGACAAGGATGACAAACATAATCCTAAGGTTTCTTCAACAAAGATAGACAAGGATGAGTTTGCCATGAGTGCCCATGCATCTCCAACTGGGAGATGGGGCAATATTGAGTTATAGCCGGGAGGACTACATATGGGCAGGATCCTTGAGGAGTCCACCTCTTAGATCAATTCCTTGCTACGAGAGCCCAAGATTTAACAGTAGCGAGATGGACTTAGTGTCAGAATATGCAATGGAGTGTTTGGAGGACAAATGCAGTGGCTTGGAACCAGAAATTGATCAGCACAGAGCAAGGTTGGCAACACTGTAGATGGCACAGTACAGAAGTCAGTAGCAGTGTAGAAGATTCAGAGAGTCAGTAGCAGTCATATTCTGACATTAATTGTATTATGCTAAGCATAGCTAAGTTTAGCTAATTTTGGATGTTTTTCAAATTCTTCACTCAGCAATCGAGTTGCAGTACGAATGCAGTGTTAGCAGTGGTAGTGCTAGCAGCATAGAAGATGCAACGTTTGAGAGGAGATGTAGTATAGATGCAGCAATTAAAATGGAAGTGTCATGGGCAATAGTACAATAGCAACAGCAACACAATGGTGGTGGCAACAACAGTGCAGAAAGGAGGTGCTTCAGAAACAGAGCAGCGTGTGGGTGGACATTGTTGTTAGAGCACTTTTTTCACTAAGAGGGAGTGTTAGTTTTTGGTAGCATCAAAAGTTATCTAGCCTTGAAAATTGGTGGAGAGGCTAAGGCACATGAGTTCTAAAGAACCCAAAAACCGTTTGGTGAAATTCCACCCTAATTGTATTTTATTAAAATAATTAATATTTTTAATGGAGTTCCTAGTCTAAATGTAGGGAAATTAAAATATTAATCAAAATATGGGTGAGAATGATCTAGAAGGCAGATCAAGTCATGTTCTAATCTTAGCAGTTGATTAGAAACTTAATCTCATCAGTTGAAGACTCAACATGAAAAGTATAAAAGGGAGGCTTGTGGTTCATTTGGGAATACACATAGAGAGATTGAGGAAATCGATTTTCTGAGGTGAGAAGTTCTCAGGAGGAAAATCGATTGGGGAGATCTTGCAGCTGAGGGGCAATCATAATTTGGGAGAAGGACTTTATGGAAAATATAGAATAGAGAGGTGGAGAGAGCCTGTGGAGAGGCAGCGCAGTAACCAAGAGAGCTGATGCAGAAATGCTACCTGTCACGCAGAATCTAGAATTGTCGAAATAGTCGAAACTGTCGAGAACTTCTAGGAACTGTTGGAACAGTGCTGACCCAGAGGTAGCGTAGCAGCCAGGAGAGCTGATGCAAAAAAATTTCATGTTACGCATAATCTAGAACTGTCGAAACTATCAAGAACTGTCGAGAACTACTAGAACTGTCGGGAGAGCTGATGCAGAGGGTAGAGAAGGTGATGCAGGGCTAACACAGAGCCAGCGCATAAATAGTTAGGGTTAACCAGTCTTGTGCCGAATTAGTCTAAATTCTACCAAGTGAAGTGAGGCAAAACTCATTAAGATTTTTTGCCAATATTTTCTCTATAAAATATTGCTAGATGAGCATCCTCGATTTACATTCAGATATTTCTCCTGCATAATAATAAAATCCTCAAAGTTGTTGCACATGTTTTCCCGCATTGGGATTTTCCAAGTACTATTCTGTCCAAAAATAAGTGTTTCCTGTGTATCTTGTTATTTGATTTGTTTTATGTTTCATGAGATCAAATATTTAATTAGTGTAGGCTACAGAAGTAATTTGCTTAAGTATTCAGAAGAATAACTTGATGAATGTAATTTAAAAATCAAGTAGGTGAAGTAGATTCAGATTTGTTGCAGTAAGGTTTCCTTCAGTAGTTGGAATTTCCACAGTATTTCCTTCCAATAGTGGCTGGTAAAAAATTATGGATTTTAGCTCCTTTCAGTAGAAGTTTATAAAGTAGGGGTGGTATCTCCTTTCAGTATAAGATGATAAATCAAGGGTAATATCTCCTTTCAATGGTAGTTGATAAATTAGAGAGTAGGAACCTCCTTTCAGTGGTAGTTGATAAAACCAGGGGTAGTGGCTCCTTTCAGTAGTAGCTGATAAATTGGGGAGTGGTATCTTTCTTCAGGTGGTAGCCTAAGAAACTTGCAAGTAGAAGCTTGCAGGGCAATGATGGAAAAGCTAGTCATAGTTTTCCTTGGATGAAGGAATGAAGAAAAAGATTTGTGTCTTTACATGTTGTATATGTGTATGATAATTATTATGTTGATATTCCCTTCATGTATTGATTTTATTTGTTACATGAATGGTTGTCAAGTGTTTACACTATTGATTCAACCCCCCCCCCCCCCCCCCTTCTCAGTAGAGCCATGGTTTCTAACAATTAGTATCAGAGCCCAGTTTCCTTCAAGATCGGTCTAACAGTTGGAAGGAAGATTAGAGATCATGGAAAACCAAGATTAGATTACCTCATATGGAATTCCATTTTTGAATGAGTCAAATTACACAACTTGGAAGGTAAGAATGAAAATATACTTACAAGATATTGATTGGGATATATGGTTATTTGTATGGAATGGAGTAATGAACAATGAATAAAATGAGAAATCCAAGGATGAAATATTGAAAGGATTATCTAATTCAAATCTAGAAAAAATAATCTCTTGTGAGACTGCAAAGGAGATATGGAATATGTTGGAATCATGATTGTCATTACACCAAAACCCGCAGGTGTTTGTAAATGGACACATTGCTAGAGTTAACAGATTCTCGAGAGGTGATTAAGCACATGTCACGAAACACATACAGAGCGTTGGATTATCCAATGCTTAATAATCTCCCCCCAGCATGACCTAAGTGTGTTTCAAACTCGATACCTTTGGATCTGATACCACTTGTTGGAATCATGATTTTCATCACACACAAAACCCGCAGGTGTTAGTAAACATACGCATCATCAAAGTTAACGGATTCTTAAGAGGCAGTTAATCACATGTCACCAAAAACATGGGAAGTGTTGGATTATCCAATGCCCAACAATGATATATGGATATTTTTTTCTCCCTCAAACATCGACATGTATGATGATCAAATGCATTTGATCCCCACTGAGTTTGCCTATCAATCTATCCAAATGGAAATTGTTGACCATGAGCTAAGTCTCCAACATGATGTGGACTTTGATGATTATTTCGAATGTACATGGGTTGTCGATCATTCAAGTTCTTGTGAGTTCCTTAATACTATTATGCAATATTATGAGGCCATATTGGAAGCCATGGTAATATTTGATCCATCTTGGAAGGAATATCATCATCATTCATCTTTTCTCCCTTGTTTGGAACATTTGAATGATGACTTACACCACCTCATTTCATCATGAAACAACAATTGAGCACAAGATCCCATCATGAAACATGACATGTTCTATAAATGGAACTTAGCAAACATTTTCCCCATTATTCCCAGCGATATTTCCATGCAAACTGGGGTTTTGGAACACATTATGATTGAATCAAACTGCACTCCGACTAGATCGCTACCTATAATACTCTTTTTAAATAATTTTGTTACGTTTTCTCTTGGTCCTACGAAGAAATGTTTAGAATTGATCAACAAATAATATAACATGAAATCATCACTTGCAAAAGAGTTAATCATTTAGGAAATGTACCGATCTATTAAATCCTCACAGAGTTTTTATTGTCAAGGTGGAAGTCGAAAAAATTCTCAAAGTTGGGTTCATTTATCCAGTTCCCTTGACAGAATGGGTTTCCAACATCATTCACGTCACCAAAAATACCATTCATGTGGTTGTAAACTATCGAGATCTTGATCAAGCATCTCCGAAAGATAACTAACCAACCCCATTTATGAACCATATCATCGATGAATGTGTTGGCAATAAGACCTTTTCCTTCATGTATGGTTTCTTTGACTATAAATAGATACAAATCAAACCGAAAGATCAACACAAGATGGATTTTGTTTTTCCTTGGGGTATGTTCGCATATAGGAAACTTCCTTTTGGTCTGAAAAACGTTAGGGTCACTTTCCAACAAGCTATTTCATAGGTTTTAATGACATCAAACGAATTGTGGAGGCATACTTAGATGACCCCACTGGTCACTCTCATTGATTAGCTAGACCATCCTGCGCATCTATAAGCCATCTTTATGAATCTCTCCTACTACAATATTCAATAGAATCCTCATAAATGCATCTTTTATGTTTTTCCCAAATGATTTTTAGGCTTAATTATATCCAAGTATAGGATCATGGTTGATCCTCTCAAGGTTGAGGCAATCGTAAATCTACCTTCTCCTCTCACTATCAGTCAACTTCAGAGTTTGCAAGGTAAAGTGAAATTATTACATTGATTTATTGCTAACTATGCTAAGATTACAAAGGGTTTCATGTGACTCCTTAAAAATTGTGCACCATTTATATTGGATGACCAAGCACAACAATCTTTCAGTGCCTTGAAAAAGTCCTTGATTTCAACCCCACTATTAAGCCCTCCTAACTACAATCAAGACTTCATTTTATATCCCACAAAATTTGATTCGACTCTTGGAATTTTTATTTTCCCAGAGTGTCACATACCTAGTTCCCTCAATAACTTGTAGAAGTTACAGGGTGCCAAAAAAATTCCTTTTATTTTTACTAGCTTGATAATAAGCTTTGTTACCACTTTGTCACATACCCTAGTAAAGTTATCCTAATCACACTTGCAAAAAATTTATTTTCATCTTTCATACATTTTGTCAAACACCTTACATGTAAATTGTTCTTCAAATACTTTGTATACAACCAATTAAGTAGTCAAAGAGATTTAGAATAGTCGGTGAAGGAGCGTGTTGTTAAGGTGCTCCATAAGCAAAGGTCACCGGTTGTAGTCTCGCCAATATCAAAAATCCAGCATGGATTCCGCTGGTGCGGCTCAGGCTGGGTGTGATCCCCAGGTGAATTCGACATCTTAGATGCCCCTGAGTCATGGCCTCTCAGCCACAGGGTAAGCGTGATTTTCAAGATTCACCCACTTATCAATCAAAAAAAAAAGTAGTCTTTTTCTTGCAGAAATTTTATCAAACATTTTTTATGAAATCAAATAAGAAACATTGCTATGATTCTACTTGTAACATACTTCCTGAAATATACCCTTCAATCATGCAATTTTTTATTTATGTTTTTGAGGTGTTTTATCAAATAGTTTGTTTGAAAATTGTAATAAAACACCTTTAACACAATTCTTAAAATCCCTTGCATGAAAATAGACATAGATTGGCTATAGTAGTATTATCATACAACAATGCTAACATACATAAATAATATAGTAACCTCCTCAGGGTATATATCATAAATTATAGAAACCCAAGTTCTGAAAAATGACCCAGACGATCAATGGGAATTCCCCTCACTATGGTCCAAGTTTTAGTCTCTGGAACCTCCCAAATGAACAGTTATAACAAAATGTAAACATGATATATTTGATGCATGATTTTAGGAGCACCCAGGAAGCTCTAATTCCTTTTATCATATCTCTTGAAATTTCGTGGCCCAAGATCTAAAATTTGGATTAGATGTTCAACAGGATTTATCCTCACTATGGTCCAAGTTTTAACTTTTGGAACCTCCCAGAATAAAATTTATAGTATAAATTCCAATATGGCCTATTTAAATATGCATTTAGGAAGCCCAAATTACTCTAATCATATTTCTTAAAATTTTGAGACTTGAGATCTAAAAATTGGATCAGAGGATCAACAATATTTCCCCTCACTATGGTCCAAGTTTCATCTTCTGTAATCTCCCTAAAGAAAAGTTATAGCCAAAAATCCAACATGGCTTGTTGAAAGAAGAATTTAGGAAGCTTGTCTTCCTCAACTAGTGTTGTTACAAAATTTAATACATATTAAAAGATACAACCATGATAAATTTTGTTAAGGGTAAATGGATGTACATATAAACTTACTAAAAAAAGTGTTAAACTAAACAAGAATGTAAATATCATATAATATAAATAATAGATTTCACTTTATTCACAAGGGTGTACATATTAATGTAGTCTTATGGCCCTTGGTTTTCATATTCCAAGTGGTCTCTTGGACTCCAATGATTGTTCATATTCCATGCCATAACCCTTAGCATCTTAGGTGTCCAACATTCCCCCCTTAATCTAAAGGGGTGTATATGTGTCCAAGAAGAGAGTTGAAATAAATAAATAAATGCATGGCAGCAATTGGTTGATTGTGCTCTATAAATTGATGGTATAAGCTAGGAGAACTCAACCAATGGTGTTTCAATGCTGACCACTAACACTGGCACGCTTGGTGCATTTCCTTCAACATATCTAGATCTAGCTAGAAGTTGAATTCTTTTGCTAGTGGAATTTCTCCCTGATGTTTTGAAAAGGATACCATTCAGGTCTCAACCTAGAATGTTTGATGTGGTTCTTGTAACAATTCTAAATCTGGCTAGAAGTTGAAGTCTTCTGCTAGTGGAAGTGCTCCGTAATTCTTGGAAAAAGGATACCATTGAGGTCTCAGGCGGTGGTGATTTAAGGAATATACTACCAACCAAAATTCATGCTCATGGAGCATGACTCGATATTTGGCTACAACTCTGAATCTAGCTATGGGTGACTCTAGATCTAGCCTCAAGTAGCAAGTTCAACCTATGGCTTAGGCTCACTTGATGTATCTTTGAAGCTTGTAGATTGTTGTAGCATTTTTTGGTTTTGATTAAATAGAATATTTGAAATGTTTCTATGCTCATAAGGCAAATATACAAGGCAAATGAAGGTCTACAAATCGATTAATTAACTTCCCATTCATCTCCATTTATTCATATATTTACTAATTTCCCCTTCATATATCCATATCCATTCATTTTCCATAAAAATCTCTTTTCTTATGGTAAGAACCCTTTTTACCTAGGAAAAGTAAAAACACAAAATAAAAAAATAAAATTCCCTAAGTATTGATGTTATAGTAAAATTCAAATGATTCATTAAAAAGCATTAATACTTAGTCATTTTCCCTTCCACTCATATTTTCATATTAACATTAATTTATGTATTAAATCCTTAGAATTCCCATTTTCCGGTATTATATAGTTCCTTTAATATAATATCTGAAAACCCTTTAAATTCATTAGAAACTATGCATTATATAACAATAGCGCATCGCAAATTGACGGAGCTATGGGCCTTTAAAATATGCATATATCATAGTTTTATTTTAAAACTATGTATTTCATATATATCGCGTCGGCAGGATCAATGAACCCTTTGAACATGTATACACCCCCGCATTGCGATATGCGATGGCAGACCCGGACCCTACGCATATATATATCACAATCTATTGTAATATCGTGTCTATCCCTCCTTTGCAGTCCCGTTAAAGTGATAAACCTCCACCTCTTGAAATTCCCGACTGCAATACAGAAGCCTGGACTTGAATCATACATACACCACAATTCATTTTTATATTTCATCCACTCATATCACATTTGCTCTTATTCAAAGTCCCGCTCTACCATAACCCTTTGCCCACTATGTTCTCCAATTGCGATGGGGATATGGACCCGACGAAATATATATTGCAGTTCAAAGCTATATCGCATCCGACCCCTATCACGGTCCTTTATAATGGGCCTACTCCCTGCCTACTCCGATTGCAATAGCCGATATGGACCCAAACCTGGATATCATTATCCACCAAATTCCATTAAAATTTCAAGTCAGTATAGTTGTGTTTTGTGAAGGTTTCCTGTGTTAAATCTTTTTTCAATTTAAACACAGAAATGACCCAAAGCCTCCATTTCACCCCTAATCTGGGTTTTAACCATGATTATGCCATTCTCGCCTTTATTAATCCCTCCGTACTCTCTCTGCCACTGTTCATTTTTTCACCCGATGGTTAAAAAGAAGATTGTTTTTCCATTTAACATAGAAAACGTCATTTGCTTTGTTTGTCTGTTTTAACACAGCACATCCTCCAATAAGCCTATGTGGCTATTGTACCCATCATTTAGCCTCCGATACACTCCAGACTCCTCTGATAATCTTTTAATCTTGGCAAAGCCATTAAAGACCCTCAGCCACCATGTTTTTCTTAATAAGTTCCATGTTTTGCAGGTAAGAAGATTGCTATTTTAGGCTTGTAAACAAAAGGCCTATGTAACATTTGAAAATAAATATGAAGATTTACTGTTAAAAATAACAGTTAAAACTGGAATGCTCAGTCATAATCACTCAGCCAAGTTAAAGCATATTTTACAGAGTTTAAAGAGTATCGGATGAAAGAATATCAGTAAAAGGATTTAACTGAATGAATCAGCCAGCGTGAAGGATACTAACAACAAATTAGCTAAAGGGGAAAATATCAGACAATAAAAGCCAACACAGCCTGAATAAAGGGGACAACAAGAAGCAGTTCAATAGCTGCCCCTATCTTCTTGCCATGAAGATCTTCTCTAGTCCTAGAATAAATCTTAAACAGTTTTAGGATATTTGTAATTTTATTATTTTATAAATAACTCTCTTCTTGAGATGTTATGGGTTCGGAGTTGAAGATTCATAAAGCATTCTTGTAAAGTTGTGACTGTTTATACTACTTTGAACCTGGAAGTCACCTTTGAAGGAAGCTTTTGTAGACACTCAATGTACTCAATCTTTCTGGTGCTTTAATACAAAACAGAGGATTCTAAATCTGGTTTTACACAGTTTTGTGTTATCATGTAAGTTTTTCCAGTTATCAATCATTGTGTTATTTCTTCATATGCTTATGACTTGCAGAGATATCTAGGTAGGAACAATTAGAGTATCAATTGATTCATATAAGCTCTTGAAGTGATCATATATTACTATTGGATTAATGCAACTATCTGTGTAGCTAATCCCCTCTAATCATAAATCCTCAGCATCTTGTGTAAGCTTAAGTATACTGCCTTGAATCTTTTGAACGTAGTTCAAAATGTTTTCCTACTTATGATTGTGTTGTTTTACAGTATGGACACTGTGATAATCATATTTTTTTGTTGTCTTCTACTCACCACTATTTTGACCTATATCACTGTGTAAAGTCTTATAGTAGCCCTCTTTTGAGATATTAATATATACCAAAGGATTAATTACATTAATTTTACATTTGTCTTCTTTCATTGGTCTTCCAAAATTAAAACCAAAAATTCCCAAAACAATTATTTTAGATGCTCCGGCATTGGCAGCCTGACCAACTACTATCTCAGAGGTACAACAGTAGAATGGCGACATTGCCGAGGAGAGAAGTAACAAAGATCTTTCTCCGGGGAACGATAAAGTTGAGATCTATTTCTTGCTGGTGAACAAGGAATAGGCATTTGTATCGGTTGCATTATTTTCACCTGAAGACTCCACTTTGTCGGATAGCGATTCCACTGGATTACCGATCCCACTCTTGTTTTGAAATTTTAGTTGCCTTTACTGTTATGCAAGGTTCATTAATACTTGAAATCAGCAGTATATGTCTTTTCCTCTCAGCCATGGTCATAAATCTAAAATGTCTATAGAGGATGCAACTTTTAAAGTACACTTGTGAGTATAAGTTTTCCATGGGATTCCGTATTCATATTGTATATACTCTTCAGATTTTCAGTTGCTGGCAACTTGGTTTGTCAATAAATCCATTCCGCACTTCATTACATTGGAAAGCATATTACACCTAACAATGTAAAATTTTTCAGTTCAGTTAGATAGAGGTGTGGGATTGATAAGCTACTTTCAGATTCAAGGTGCAGTAGATCTACAATTGTTTTAGTTATATTTCAAAATTGCAGTATTAAGTTTAGTTTGGTTGAGTGCAATGGCTTCTAAGGGATTAACTGATTAACTCAATATCCCGTGAATTAGGCACTCTTGTGCTTATTTCCACTGACATTGTCAGTTGTTTCACTTCAGCAGTTTTCAAGTTTCAGATTTCAGTGTGAAAGAGTATCCGAATTAGTGCAAGCATATGGTTGCAATTTACAGTTGTAAGTTGCAGTATGTAGTAGCAGAGTATTGAAATGACAACATTCATCCATGGGGATTGGTTATATTTTTACATAAAATTACAAACTAGTGGTTTGTGGTTTTATGGTATGACTCCATGCCCAATACTAAAGGCAACTAGTCTACTAGTTCTCTGCATTCTACAGGAGAAAGCAATCCCCAGATGGAGCCAATGTTGTAGCATTTTTTTGTTTTGATTAAATAAAATATTTGAAATGTTTCTATGCTCATAAGGCGATTATACAAGGCAAATGAAGGTCTACAGATCGATTAATTAACTTCCCATTCATCTCCATTTATTCATTTATTTACTAATTTCCCCTTCATATGTCCATATTCATTCATTTCCATAAAAATCTCTTTTCCTATGGTAAAAACCCTTTTTACCTAGGAAAAGTAAAAACCCATAAAATATGTTTTTCCCTAAGTATTGATGTTATAGTAAAAGTCAAATGATTCATTAAAAATCATTATACTTAGTCATTTTCCCTTCCACTCATATTTTCATCTTAACATTAATTTATGTATTAAATCCTTAGAATTCCCCTTTTCCCATATTATATAGTTCCTTTAATATGATATCTGAAAACCCTTTAGTTTCATTAAAAACTATGCATTATATAAAAATATCGCATCACAAATCGGCGAAGCCGCGGGCCTTCAAAATATGCATATATCATATTTTTATTTAAAAAACTATGTATTTCATATATATCACATCGACGGGATCAATGAACCCTTTGAAGTTATACCCCCGCATTGTATATGCGATGTATATCCCAAACCCTATCATTATATATTATTATTATTATTTATCTTTTTATATTATATAATATATATATCACAATCTATTGTAATATCGTGTTCGCCCCTCCTTTGCAGTCCCGCTAAAGCGATAAACCTCCACCTCTTGTGATTCCCGACTGCGATACGGAAGCCCGAACCTGAATCATACATATACCACAGTTCATTGTTATATCGCATCCTCTCATATCGCATTCGCTCTTATTCAAAGTCCCGCTATACCATAACCCTTTGCCCACTATGATCTCTGATTGTGATGGGGATACAGACCCAACGAAATATATATTGCAGTTCAAAGCTATAACGCGTCTGGCCCCTATCGCAGTCCTTTGTAATGGGCCTACCCCCTGCCTACTCTGATTGTGATAGCCAATATGGATCTAGACCCGATATCATTATCCGCCAAATTCCATTAAAATTTCAAGTCCGTATAATTGTGTTTTGTGAAGGTTTCTTGTGTTAAATCGTTTTTCGATTTAAACGCGGAAATGACCCAAAGCCTCCATTTCACACCTAATCTAGGTTTTAACCATGATTATGCCATTCCCACCTTTATTAATCCCTTCGTACTCTCTCTACCATTGTTCATTTTTTCGCTTGATGGTTAAAAATAATATTGTTTTTCCATTTAACACAGAAAATGCCATTTGCTCTGTTTGCCTATTTTAACACAGCACAGCCCCCAATAATCTTTTGCGGCCATTGTAGCCATCATTTAGCCTCTGATACACTCCAGACTCCTCCGATAGTCTTTCAATCTTGGCAGAGCCATTAAAGACCCTCAGCCACCATGTTTTTCTTAATAAGTTTTGTGTTTTGCAGGTAAGAAGATTGCTATTCTAGGCTTGTAAACAAAAGGCCTATGTAACATTTGAAAATAAATATGAAGATTTACTGTTAAAAATAATAGTTAAAACTGGAATGCGCAGTCATAATCACTCAGCCAGGATAAAGCATATTTTACAGAGTTTAAAGAGTATTAGATGAAAGAATATCAGTAAAAGGGTTTAACTGAATGAATTAACCAGCGTGAAGGATACCAACAACAAATCAACTAAAGGGGAAAAATATCAGACAATAAAAGCCAGCACAGCCTGAATAAAGGGGAAAGCAAGAAGCAATTCAATAGCTGCCCCTATCTTTTTGCCATGAAGATCTTCTCCATTCCTAGAATAAATCTTAAACAGTTTTAGGATATTTGTAATTTTATTATTGTATAAATAACTCTCTTCTTGAGATGTTATGGGTTCGGAGTTGAAGATTCATAGAGCATTGCTTGTAAAGTTGTGACTGTTTAAACTACTTTGAACTTGGAAGTCACCTTTGAAGGAAGCTTTTGTAGACACTTGATGTACGGAGTCTTTCTGGGGCTTTAATACAAAACAGAGGATTCTGAATCTGGTTTTACACAGTTTTGTGTTATCCTGTAAGTTTTTCCAGTTATCAATCATTGTGTTATTTCTTCATATGCTTATGACTTGCAGAGATATCTAGGTAGGAACAATTAGAGTATCAATTGATTCCTATAAGCTCCTAAAGTGATCATCTATTAAGAGATTGGATTAATGCAACTGGATGTGTAGCTAATCCCCTCTAATCATAAATCCTCAGCATCTTGTGTAAGCTTAAGTATACTGCCTTGAATCTTTTGAACGTAGTTCAGAAGGTTTTCCTACTTATGATTGTTCTGTTTTATAGTATGGAAACTTTGATAGTCATATTTTTTTGTTGTCTTCTACTCACCACTATTTTGACCTATATCACTATGTAAATTCTTATAGCAGCCCTCTGCTAAGATATTAATATATCCCAAAGGATTAATTACATTAATTCTACATTTGTCTTCTTTCAATGGTCTTCCAAAATTAAAACCAAAAACCCCCAAAACAATAATTTTAGATGCTTTGGCATTGGTAGCCTGACCAACTACTATCTCAGAGGTACAACATAGATGACCATCAATTCCCCCTTGTCAGATACAAGGTGAGAAGATGAAGAATATCAACTACAATATGTATCAATGCTTAGGAAAAAATTATGTGGTATGACCGAAATATCTTCTTAGTTGTTGAATCCCATTGCCAGAAGCAATCCATTCAAAATGAATCTTCATTCTTGCAGAATGTTTTTTTTCTAGAACATTTGATTACATGATCAGTATTTAAACCACAATGCTCATACTAGTGAAGATCAAAACATTGATATTGCACATGACCAACTCAATTATAGTGTTGGCATTTGACAATCTGTTGTTGTTGTGGAAGAGGAGCAGTGGGTGAAATTGAGTTTCCTTGAAGAAACCCAACACTTTGAAACTGGACGGAATTAGAATAGTCCATAATATGAAAGGACACATCCTTATCATATCCAGGACTAAATTTGTGCTTGTTTCTGAGAAGATCTTCCCAAGGTCTGATGATGGGCTTCGGAAGTGAAACCTAAACTTCTACATATTTATGCAAATTTGGTCCTGAGATGGGCACTTGATGTGAATCAACCTTAACTTCACTGACTTTATCACTCTCTAACTGTTGATGGGAGTCAAATTCAGACTCAAAGGAATTGTTATGAACAAAAAGTTCAGAATCACGACTCTTATATTGTAGCTTATCTCACTGGAACTGAGATTCAAGTTGCAAAAACTCAATCTTTTCATGTGCAGCTTGCAAACATGTTATAATGTCAGAGAGTGTTTCCTTACCGATTTTGATTGTGTTGTCAGCAATGTATAGGATTAGAGTGTTTAATAACTCTAATAATCCATCAATTTTCACGAGTGTTTAAAAACTCAAGAATAAAAAGGTAGGGAAGTAGTGAAGAAGACCAAAAGCTTCAAATCAATGTTCTTGGACACTACGTTTTGGAAAAAATGCCTCAACAATGACCATGGAAAACAAGAGAGTCCTCGTCAAAAGAATGTGAAAATTTCTTTAAGTTGATGAATATTATGCATTAAAAAATCAGCTTCTACCGAAAATACACCATTGTTTCTTGCAAATTGCAAACTCTTCTCTAAGACAGTGATTTCAAAATTTGGGATCATCGGTGCATCACATTTATTTTTCTCCACTCACAGCGTGTCGAAAAACAAATTGTGGTGACAAAGCATCGTATGCTCTACTCTCTACAAAGAAGATGACCAAGCTTTGGTTGTGCCATGCCCACACTAAATACTCACTAAAGTTTTTCAAGTTCAAGAGATAACTCGAATATCTGCAATGATGGACTTCTGAAATGGATCCTCTAACGATCTTGAAAATCAGAACTAGTTGGATTTCATGTAGGTTTGTTTATCATTTATCAACGGATAACACGTATTAGAATTTTTTTTAGATATTAAATCCTGCCATGTTTTAAATAATGTCACTTTCCACAGTTACGTTGTTTGCTCCTTTTGTTCTGGTGTTCCGCATTCTGCGTCACGAGTTCCAGTCCTAATTTTGTTTCATGGAAGAGCTAAAGACCAATTTTCCTTGGTGCCCTAATCCCTCTAGCTTCAACAATTATCAAAAATCAATACAAAGATTATTACATTAAGACTGCTCTAAATTTTAGTACCATAATAGTCGATCTACTATGTTGTTGGTCCGTGAAGAGGCTCAAACATGGAACCCATGTGATTGAGAAAGTACTAAGGAAGTACGACAGTAAATAGATGCCACGTCAAGATGCATTGGGTGCGGCCCAGGTTTACATTGGCGACACGGTTTCCTGGACCTTTTTTATTATTATTATTGAAAACTTTAGGGAATTGTGTGGTAGGAGGAGATGTCATGTGGGCTATATAGAAATGAATTTGAAGATGGCCAATGGGATGTTGTCAAATTAAACGAGCCTTTAAACAATGATCACATGCATGGAAGACTTCGCATAGGTGAATGAATGTCAATTCCCTCCCTTCCAATGTTGAATTGCTAGATCGACCTCCTTTCATTAAGTGAGGATTAATCCATATAATTCCGTCTATGTTTATGAGGGATATCTAGGATGCAATTATGGTTCATTTTTCAAGAAAAGGAATATCCTCGTTAATGAGTCAAGCGCTACAACCTCCAAGGACCCTTGCTCTAAGCATCCAAGCTTGACTTAGTCTTGAGCTCTGTTTTAGTCATATATGTCCCACAAAAAGACCCTATAAACAATGTGAAAAGGGGGCTTAAACTATTGAAATCAATCTATTGGAACAATAATCTCAAGATGGTGGTCAATAATGGACATCGTAAGCTCCACTAAAAGTGTTTTAGCGAAAGCAATAATCCCGGGACAGTTTACATTGTTAGATGATATTTGTTCAGTCTAGGGTGGCAGTTCTAACGAGAAAAAAGGAAAAACTAAGAGGTGCATTGATAGATATTATGGTTATACAAACAAAGGCATAGATCATAATGGAAACGATGTTATAGATGGTGTGAGATATTTCTAACAAACTCAGGATTTCTCACACATAGGAATGTAAGGGTAGCACAGAGGAACATTATGTCAGGGAAAAATTATTTCTACAAGAGGTTACACCAAACACAATTCTAATATCTTAGAAAAAAATTACTGTAGACAAGGCTGAGGAATAACAAAATTGAGGGTAGCATGTCTAACCACATAACTAATATACAAATAAAGGCCACAAAAACAAGTGGCTCAAACTTAAGCAAGGCGGGTATGCCTACTTGATACCATGTTAAACTACACAAGAAGGTAAACAATGGATAAGATAAATCATGGAATACATTTTATTCACAAGGATATACATATTAATACATCATTATCACCCTTGATTTTCATATTCCAAGCGGTTTCTTGGACTTCAATAATTGTTCATATTCCACACCATAACCATTAGTGAATTAGTTGTCCAACAAAAAGCAATTAAATCATCATGCATGTCACTAGACCATGTATCCTAGAAATATCATTAATATAGAAACAAATATTTATCTATTGCAACCAAAAAATTATTGGAAACTAAATTAGGTTGAGCCATGTTCCACCCCACCATAGGCTTAGGTGTGTTGCATTTTTTCTCATGTTTAGCCACCCCCATGCCAGATCTTGACTCCTTGAGGAGAGCTTAGCTCAGGGAATTCACAATATAGGCTTGGTTTAACACTTAAAGAATGGGCCCCACTGTCCAAGTGATTTATCAACTACCCTCTAACAACAAGCACCAAGGTGGTTTATCAAATGTACCTATAACAAGCACCAAGTTGATTTACCAATTGTCCTAGAAGCAAGCACCACAGTGACCCACTCTTTCTTCTAATTCCATTCACAAGGATTTGTGCAAGGTTCAAATGTGGTATTTCACACACTCATATTTAGATCACCGTATATTAACACTAGAAGTAAAATTCGTTATCCTTCACACACAGAGGAAAACTCAATGATCATCCTTCCCATATTTGACCAAGATCATATTCACAAAAATACAATGCAGGTCTACACAACATAAGGGAATCCTTCTCTAATCTTTACAATCCCTCAACCCTCCCCTCTATAGTGCTCTATGTGTTGCATGCAACCAAGAATATTCCTAATCCTCAGAGCCATCTATTCCAAAGAAAAATAACTACAACACGTTCATATCTTGTCACGTAAGTTGTCACTCACAACTCATAACCAATCATAATATTTGAACCTCTTTGGGTTCTATTATCAATCATTTTTTCCAATTCAAATTTTTCTAAGTGAGTGAAAGAGAGATGTATGAGAGAGTAATAGAAAGAGAATAACTAGAAGCTTAAGAACCAAGAAGAAGCACCCATTGATTTCTCCTCCCTCTTATTTTTATAATCACACATTGACACTTCATCTTCCCAACATTTTAGCTTCTTTGGAAGAAACCATCACATCAAAGGTAAATATTCACCCAAGGTATATTTTTCCTCTTAAGTGAAATCCCCCCCCTGCCCCAAAGGCATCATAATTTGTTGGTTGTCCCCATTCTTCACCTTTAGAATTTTTATTAATAAAAATAAACATTACATCATATAATAGTGTTTGACATCATAGCATCAATGCTAGCAACCTAGCATTATATGTTCTTAATTACATTACAAAATTTGGGGTAGTGAAAGGGATGTTAGAAAGAGGAAGAGGACCACCATGATCACATCATTTAGTACCTCACAAAGGATTAGAGAGGGAATAACTTTTCTATCTATACATTGAAATTTTGGCTCTAGTTGTTGTCTTCATTGTCTAATGGCATGGACACTACATCCTCTTGCACAAGACCATAGTTTCTAAATCCAACCCCATGCACCATTTTCTCATTAGACAAGTAATTGGGGTAAGTATTTCAAATGTTATTTTATCATGCATGAATTTGATTTGGAGTTTTTGGTTGCAAAATCCAAGAAATCATTAGTCTATGCATATATGTTATCTAATTTTCATCTTTCTAGTGATGGAATAGTGGTTATTGATTCATTCCCTGGTGATTCTTTGTTCCTCATTAGCTCCTTTGATCTTTGGTACAAGGATATACTTCTCTATCTCCAGACTCAACGCTTTCGACATTAGTCATCCCATGTAGTTACCATTAGTGTGTATGCCACAAAACCAAACATTACCTCATCATAGATGATACCCTTTATCGTTGTGAGGTTCACTTGGTGTTATGGTGATGTTTGACTTGACATGAAGAAGTTGAACATGATTTCAATTATTTTCATGTGATATCATGTGGCGATCATATCTCTGGGTTAGCAACTACCTAGAAAATCTTATGCTTCGGGTACTTTTAGCTATTGATCTTCAAATATTGTATGAATGCAATCCAAAGGTGTCATCCTTGTCAAAAACATACCCATAAGATGTGCATCCATCCTACTCCCCTTCATCCTATGGTTGTTCTCGTCCCCTATGCAAAATGTGGTATTGATTTCATGCAATGTAAGCCTATCTCATCAGGAAGCCATAACTATGTCATCGTGGATATATACCACTTCACTAAGTGGGTCGAGGTAATGCATACCTACTCAAATGACAGTGCCACCACGACTATTATATTTTTCAACCACATAATCTCTAGGTTTTGTGTCCCCAAAGATATCATGATTAATCATGGATCTCACTTTCGTAATCATATGGTGACTAAATTGTTAACTAGGTTGGGGTTCTACCATGAGAACTCCTCTCCTAGCTACCATCAAGCTAACATTTAAGTTGATTCCATTAATCAGGTCATGAAAACTATGATCTAATGCACAATGGGGAACCACAAATGGAATTGGCACCTAATTCTCTTTCTATCCCTTTGGGCTTATCGAACCTCAACCAAGACCTCCATTTCCAAATTGTATATGCCATGGAAGTGGTGTTGCCAATTGAATGTGAAATCCCATTATTAAAGATTTTCGTTGAACTTCTCCCTAACATTATGGTCAAGGAAGAACACCTCCATTGTTTGGTAAAACTTGATGAACAATGTCATGAAACTCTATTAGCCAATGAGATTATTCAAACTCCAGTACAACAAGTATGTTCAACCTTGCATGTTTTTCGAAGGTGAGTTCGTCCTGGTCTATGACCAAATACATAATCAACTAGGTGTGGGAAAGTTAGAACCTATATGGTAAGGTCCCTACATTTTTCAACATGTATTAAAGAAGGGGGCATATGTTCTTATATATTATGATGAGAACACTCTCACTGAGCCTTGCAACAAGCTTTACCTAAAGAAGTATTATGTGTAAGTCATTGGCATGGTGCCCTGTATAAATGTATTTATTTTATGTTGTTTCTCTTTTCTACATGTGTGTTATCTTTTGGTTCACTACTTATCGTGTTTGGTACTTAGTTATCATATGTCCATATCCCCTTTGATCTATGTAGGAAATGTCGATGGCGCCAGTCGTAGTTCCCGAAACATTGCTTCTACCTTTTCAGTGCTCTTTTCACACACTAACAAACTTTTGAGTTCATGGATGATCTTTCTAGGCCCTACCAACAACAACATTGCATAATAAAATGTTGTCATTTAACTCTTAATCAAGGCCCTAGCTCTAGGTGCCCTTCAGTTGGTGGTAAATATGGACTTTCAACTCGTGGTATCGCAATTGAATCACGTCTACCATGTCCAACATCTTATCTGATTTTTTTGCTATCTCGAGGTATGTCTTCTTGAGCATTCATTTGACCATATTATTTATCAACATGTCTCTAGAATTTCTAATACATTGGTTGATTCGTCGACTAACTATGTGTTAAAATGGCATCTATCGCATTTATAAAATCAAGTAAACTGAACATGCATGTACATACACAACATGGGACCATTTTTATCATCGTCGTAAAACATTCATAAGTAACAACTAAAACACATGTGTATATGTACATATATAATATTTAGCATATATCATCATAAAAAATATAATATGGTAAGTGCCAAAATTGAGCTCACAAGCCCATGCTAATACGCCCATAACTACTACACTAATGTCCAAAATTTCCTCAAAGGGAGTACACATTCTCAGTAGAGTTATCCTATCACTACTCATCATCTGAGTCTCGATGAGCCAGGTAACATATGAACATCCTAGCCACATAGAGAAGAATATGGCCCATCCTACTAGACACACCCATGATCTGGTGTTTCATATGCTATGAAACATCCTCTAGTCATGTAAATAGTACACCCATCATAAGGTCCTCTATGTTCCATTTCACCTACCTCAGCTCGTTGTGATAATCATCCTCATCTTCATATAAATCACCTCAAGTCACCAAAAGCTCTACCTCTCTTACTACTCACATCCATATGTAAGGAGAATCTTCCTCAAGTCTATATGGAGCGATATATGTGTCAAAACACATGTTAGTGATTACTGCATTATACCACCAAAAACATATAAAAAATTTCAAAATACATAAAGTTCAAAAAAAATACAAACACTTTACTCTCTCAATCTCCCCATTACTCACCAGGGAGAAAAACTAAGTCGGGATCTCGACAGAAATAAATCCCTCCATACATATAGTCTCTTATCACGATCATCTACTCCTTGAAACAATCAAAGTAGTCAATATCATATGCTCATGTTTGTGCCCTACCTCCTAGCCTAGTCATAAATTCAGTCCTCCTTGGTCGTGGTGTCAAAATCTACAATCATAATATTGGCACTCGCACGAAAAAGAATGAGACTACGATCTTACCATACCAAAACAAGATTTGTTTTCTTGTCTTGCACTTGGTCAACTACTCTTTTAAGTTTTCCAACAATCCCTCACATCAATTAAAAAATATATGGGCCATACACCGAACTACAACGTCAACTTGGATTTTTGAAGCCAAGTGGGATGAAATGAACCTACTACTTGGTTCATAGTGAATAGGATGGTACAAAGAGGGAGGTCTACTATACACCTAATTGGGATCTTTACACTTTCCATTTGTTCAATGGGAACACAATACTATGCCATGAAATACTCCATTTCACCAACAAATCTACCTCCAAACGCCACCATAGGGGCCCCTTTCCTCAGAATTCCCATGAGAAAGTAGATATATTCTACCTTTATGTTTAGCACAATACCTTTTACTGTGTAGTGTTTCTCCACAAGATCCCACCATTAGATGATCACCTCTAGTAATCCAAGTTGACCCTTCATATTTCATGTTCCAAAGAACTTGAGAAGGCCACAATTGCGCAAGATGGTTAGCGTCCCTAGATCTACCATGGAAGCCACATCATAAGCCTCATGTTCTCTTTCCCTCCACCCAAATATCTTACAAACCTTGTAAAACCCACATAAGAAACATCAACATCTATCCATATACTAAAAACTAGGATCAACCCCTGATTTCCTTAGGCTAGATCTACAAAACAAGGTCTTTGATTCTCTTCTAGTGGGTTCAAGGAGAGTTGAAATTCTTTGTTCCCTTCATAGGGGAGCATTGAATCTCCTAAAAAATCTCCCTTTTCTCTATGACAGAACATTGTAGTGCATTTGACTTGGATAGTATCCCACCAACAGCTAGTTTTTAGGAAAAGGCAAGATAAAATGCATATCAAATGAAAGAAGAGGTTAAGAACTCTAACCTGATCATGAAAGAATCTTGTTTTGTTGCCTGGAACTCTTGTGATTTAAAAAACAAAATCTAACAACAATAGGGTTTCTCCAAAATTTGTCTCCTTTTGGGTAACAAATGAGCACAGTGATCAAATTTTCCTCATTTCTATGGGGGAAATGGTCTCAAAATATCTCTTTTCACAAGGACCATACCTCTTTCTATTAGATATTTCATTCTTCAAGGTATTTTTAATGTATTTTTACTATATGATAATGCTACTAATGATTCTACAATGAGTTTTTGGCTCTCTATTGGACAGGACATGGAGTTTGTACCACATTTCATGGTGACCTTAGTTACACTTTTGATACCGGCATATAAGTTTAGGATATACATCAATCTTGCCACTATATTTTTAACTTTTGCATACTACCTCATTATGCCTTAAGTATCACCCCATTAAGTTACGACATTAACCATGAGTTTTTGCACATCATAACTTGTGCAGTAGAATATACCCTTCATGGTTGCCCTAGAATAGCACTTGATTTCCATTTTGGTGCCCATTTTGTGTTCATTTGTAGGTCAAGGGATCCTCTTTAGATTCTCCATGACATCAAACTTGAGCCTCATTCCTCTCTTTGTGTAATATTTTTTTCCATCTATAGCTCTTATAAGGAGATCCCCACTTTTTTTATCATTTCTTTTTGGTCACCTATGCCTATGGTCTTCAATGTCTTGCTAGATGTTGTCATAATGTTGGTTTCCTTCATCACGCTTTCCATCCTTGTAGTCTTACTTGACCTCTTGCATTTGCATCAAGCTTGCCTCCATCTTGCAACCCATCTCACCCTTTTAGAGAGATCAATGTGATGAATGGGTTTCCATTGCCAAACACTTTTCCACTCCCTCTTGCTTTAGGTTGTCTTTGTTAGACATGAAACTAATTGTGTATCATTATACCACTCATATATCTAGAATGATATTTCTTTTTATCCTCTTTTAATCCTCATTAAACAATGAAAATCTCAATCTTATTTTGCAATCTTTTCACACTCATTAAACTACTTGATAATGTCGAGTTCTCTTTACACAAACTCAGATTTCTTTTTTCTTTGTTCTTTGTTAGTCACAATTATCATAAATTGTAATCTTGGGTCTGTTAAGCATTGGTTAGTCTTTCTCTTACACTATTTATATTTTATCTTGCAGAATGGGTCTATGTCTATCCTATGTTTTATGCCATGTAAGGCTTTTTTATGAAGTTCAAAAAATGTTTTTCTAGGAAGTTTGCAGTTTAGACTAAGGAATTACAAAACCTATGTATCCTAAGGAAGAGAAACTCTCCTCTATCTTGGAGATTTTTGTAGTGTGTCTATAAGCTTCGACCACAATATTTTTAATACAAATATTTACCAATGATTATGCATGGATAATTTTGCACAGTTGAATATAACTATTTAATGAATAACAAGTTCCTCTGCGAGAAAATGGACGCTGAGAGTCTCTGGAGATTCATCGTGGAGAACAGGAAAGATGTTACAGCACTCAGGGTTCAGCTTCCATCAGCACTAGAAACTTCCATTGATCCCACTCGGTTGGTTTCACAAGCTCTCGAGGGTTTTTATGACAAGGGTATCGAGAAAATGAAGAAGAATGACTTGGGTCTCGAGGACCAAAGACGAGCATGTTCTTTGTTGCTGGAATCGCTTCTTCTCTTCCTGGAAGACCCTACAATGGGAGTCGCACGGCCCTTTGTGTCTCCAAGAACTAAGGAGCAGGCGAGGGTTATGCCAATGAGTGAAAGTCGAGGATCGATGTTGATGTGAATCCCACCAATACTGCCAAGCCCTGGGAGGTACAGGCATTCCTACAACTAGTAGCTACTTTTGACATTACGGTTGAGTTTCCAAAAGATGATCTCTACAAGTTGCTTCTTACGGTATCATGGCATAGGTAGATTCCAAATCTCTTTGGTGCTCTCAGGCCTACAGAGAAAATGCTAGATCAAGCCCTACACTAGGCAGATCCAGTCAATCCTGACCTGGACCTGATCCAAATATTCATAAAATCGCCAAAAGGAAAGAGTATCTGCATGAGAATCACGAGAGGGAAACGGATCCAATATCTAAGACGCGAAATCCAGACACACTTAGGTATACCAGCAAGCATGCAAAACCTGATTTACTCAGGACATAGCCTACAAGATAACCACACACTATAGGATTATGGTATTAACACAGACTCGAATATCATATTCAATTTGCGGCTGTGAGGAGGATGCTCTGGTACCAGTTCAAAGGGCATAGGCATGTTTAAGGATGCAGTCAAAGGAAAGGAACAAGCCCAAACCAAACCAACATTATCCCCTGATCTACCAGGGCCCTACATAGTGGAGCAAAAATCTCATAATCCTAACTTCACAATCTCAATACCTGAGGTAAATGGGTTGTACTATGATTTTCTTACCAAAGCAGTCATATCTAGATTTAATGGGTTTTGGCCCAAATCTGATCTTTTGCACCAATGGATTTTTGTTGCTCGGTCACCAACCTATGAAATCCTTTTATGTTCCAAAGGGTTTTTTATTGTCAGATTCACCACAGTTCAAGAAAAGGAATATATACTCAACAAAGGACCATGGTTCTGGGCAACGCAGGGCTCTTCATGACCCCTTGGTTACTAGAATTTGACACCAACACAATGGTGGTATTAAAAATGCCAGTTTGGGTCAGATTACACAACCTCCCATTACACTTTTGGCATCATCAAGTGTTAGAAGGTATAGGGAACTCCCTATGGAAGTTCATAAAGATTGATGGGGACAGATTCACAAGGGGCATATTCACTTTTGCCAAGATACGTGTCGAAGTAGACCTCAATCAAGGACTACCTGACAGTATTACATAGATCTTCAATGATACACACTAGACACAACCTCTGGATTATGAAAATATAGCTTTTTGGTGTCGTGGATGTTTGCAGACAGACCACCTTCACAGTGCCTGCCCACAAGCTAAAAAAGGTCCCAAAAGGAATAAAAAGCAACCCAAGAAAACCAAAAGGCTGGAAATGCACAGACACTTTGGGAGAGGAAGCAGGACAAGCAGAAGCAAGAGAAAATAAGGCAAAAAATGATTTACAGAAGGACCAAAACGACGCACAAAAGGAGGAGACAGACCATACCACTACCTTCATTTTGAGGCCCAAGAACCCCTTGTTGCATCAGGAGCCCCAAATAACAGGAATGGAAGTACACAGCGGCAAACGAACTCATCGATGAAAGGGATCTGATTTTGATAAAGAATATCCTATACACAGATGAAAATCAAATGTCCATTGTAACTTCCACTCCCAACACTGGAGGTTGGAGAAAAGTGGAAAAGAAGAAAGGTAGAAAAGAATAGGTTGATGTAATTTCTAGTTTCTTTTATGTATTATGTGTTAACAAAATCATCTCATTATGCATATGCTATATTAGCATCTACAACATGTAATTTTGTCTTATGAATAAAAATTACGATTTTTCCAAGGAGAAAAAACAATTTAATGAATGTGAAAAAATAATGAGATATATTTTGAAATAATTTCTTTGATAACCTAAAGTATTGGCCCATTTAAAATGTATATAACTTTGCTCAAGAAAATGGAACACTAAATTTCAATGGAGGACGTCAATAAAATTTTGAGATGACTATGGCATATTCACATTTTCTATCCATGAAGAATGTTTCCATTAGGGCTAAAAGCTACCTGAATATTTAAAGTATAACGTGTTGTTGTGATGAAAAAATAATTTGTCCTTTTCTAGAAGAATGAAGTAATCACTACAGTGACTAGCATATTAATATTCTCAAATACTTCATACTCTATTCGACACATGTGCAAACACAAAGGGCATAGACACCTCACCTAATAGAATAGAAAGCCAAAAATAGAGATATTTGTTAATTTTTTGTAGACACGTATTATAGATTTGTTTCCCTAAGACCTATCTTTTTAGATACACCATTATAGTATGGTGTGGTAATGGTAGATGACACACACATTATTGTTATGTCATCTTTCTTGTGAAGATGTAATGTCCCTTTCAGAGTGATCACTCCATGGGATCGAATTAGAAGCCTATTTGATTCTTGTAGGCTATAGTCGGTAAAGAAGGGATTAATTCATTTAAATATTTAACGTCATTTAGAACGAAAAACGACATTATAAATGTGAAGTGAATGATTAAATTAAAAGAGTTTTATTAAGTGACTATGGGAGAAAAATCAAGGAAAATTTTACAATGTCACTTTATATTTATTTAATTGAGTAAAAATATCCAGTCAAAGGTAAAAAAAAAAAGAATATATTATAATATAGGTGAAAAAATAAAAATAAAAAAATTTATATATAATATATATATATATTATATATATATATATTATATATATAAATATATATATATATTTTCATTCTATCTTTCACTTCATTATGGTTAGTCTTTTTCCTCAATTCGATCTGGAGAGATCTTGTAGGTTTTGAGTGCTAAGGGTGAAACCTTTGAGCAAATTGGTTTCGGTGGGGAAACATATCCACCCTAGCTCATTAAAATGAAAGATCACTTAGATCTTTCACAAGTATGCATTGTTGAATATTTATCTCATTTCCATACCATGGGATCACTTGAAAAGGACATACCAATTATTTTCAACGAGTTGAGAGTTTTGTAAGTTATTTCATATCAAATTTTTGGAAGTCAAAGGAGGCCGAATTTATTTTTGTTGTCAACAATCTCAGGGTTCTATGTGGATTGATGTAGTCATCAACAATTTGTGGAAGACAAGGGAGGTCAAGTTCATCATTGAAGGTTCTATGGGGTTTATCGAGCCTTTTTTTTTCCAAGATCGAGACAATTCATTTAGCGAATCAAACCAATATATTTGTTGAGTCATGGAATTTCTAAATGAGGTCAAATCAACTTAAAAAATTCTCCAAGCAAAGTGATTTACAATTGTTTGTCAAAAGAATTTCAGAGTTGCCATCTTCTTCTTATTCCCTAGAAAAATTGTGGCAATTGTTAGGGCCACTCTCAGGTTCCCAAGAAATGTTTTTTCTGTTGTATTTAAGAGGGGCTACCTTGCATATTAATAAATCAAATTTAATTGGTTGAGTTTTTGTTGTAAAAGTTTTATTTGTGGTTGTGTTATTATTGTTATTGTGTTTGTGGTATAACTGCTATAAAAGTTTCATGCAAAGTGTTTGACGAAATTTGTCAGAAATGCTTCATATAATTTGGTTTACACGCAAAATGTTTGACAAAATGTCTGAAAGATAAAATAAAAAGTTTTGCAAGTTTGGTCAGGATAATTTAGTAAGGGAGATTATAGTGGTATCAAAGTTGTGCATCCTACCAGCTTGAGGGGTTAACAGTGAAAGTTTAATTTCATATTGTTTCGTTGAGTCACCAACACTCCTCTTAATTCAATTTCAACAATATGTTGGTTGTTTCTTTGGGAAAGATGAAGTTTACGCAGAAAATTTTGACATAACTAAAGCAAAATTTCAAGAATTATGGTAGGAATTTGACGAAGGTTCTACAACATCCTGAAGTATTAAACCTACTTTTGAAAAAGAAATTAGAGTATGCACTAAGGTGAAGAGGTTTACCAGAGAAATGGGTGAGAAAAGGTTTGGCAAAGAACTTTATATTGCAAGAGATAAACTTGTTCATTTGTCTTCGTAAAAAATGTTCTTCTTAGCTTGTTGGAGGAAGTGGTGCATTATTTGTGTAGAAATAGCTCAAAATTTGTAGTGTCTAATAAATTCAGGATGAGATCGATAGACACAAATTTATTCTACTCAATTTGCAGAAAGGAAAACATACAATAGAAACACATGCAATAACATGCAACCATTCAATCACAATGAACATAGTATTTTTACTAGGGAAGCCAACTGGGAAAACCCCTCCTGTATTTTGCATTAAATCATATGAGAATATGGATCTACTACAACGACTATTTCAATCCTTGAAGCACCATCTGCACTAAAATATCAATCTCCTGCTATCTGACCTGGTCTGACCAACACTTAGCAAAAATAGGCCTCAGCCTTCTTACTATTTCCTTGTGCAATCCTTGAGGAAATTAGCTCATAAAATATAGGAGAATTCCCTATTTCCTTGCGCAAATCCTGAAGGAATTGATCACCTTCTCCAATGCAAAACTTGTACACTCAACTAGTATACAATTGACAATTACAATGTGTATTTTCCTCCACCTCAGCTAGGAAATTTGAATTCCATGCATGATTAGGATTATTTTTAGTCAATTGATCAGTTAACTGAGAGACCAATGAGTTAACAATAGTTACTACTGCTCAACTGGACTCCTACTGACTCTATTCTAGACTATAGCTTAGATAATTGAATTTAACTAACAATAACTCCACTAGATTGTTAGAATGTGGTAATTAACTCATGCACAACTCTACTTCTAGCCTACAAAATCAAATTGATTGATTTAACTGAGTGATTTGGCCATGTCACTCCTGCTCACTACAATTCAAGTCATCTTGCTAATGTGGAAAATCGAATTTCTCCATTTGACCAAGGCACAAGTCAAATGAACCTTTTTCTTGCTATAATTTAATAGTTTGCATGCAATGGATCAGTCACCTTCCTAGTTTATTCAAATAGTTATGACTCCAATAATGACTTTCTTAGGTGAGGACGGGTTGTTGAAACACAAAGATAAGGAGATAAGACTTGCTGTTACTCATTACCTAAGTGAAATTATAAGGGTTACATCTCCGGAAATCCCTTATAAGGATGATAAAATTAGGGAAATCTTGCAATTGATCATTGAAAGTTTCTACGGGTTAGGTGACATCAGAATTCCTTAAGTCAGGTAAGAGGGATAAGGTTTTAGAATTGATGGCAAAGGTGAGAACATGTGTTATCATGATTGATTATGATTGTGATGATCTTATTCTACATATGTTGCATCATTTCCTCATTGCTATCAGTGAGGATCATGAAAAATTTATTCATGATTACATGAGAATCATTATCCGGAAATTATGTAATGCTTACTCTTAAGCTATTCATTTACATAGTAGTGGTATTTTTCATTTCTCTTTTTATCTTTTTGGATTTCTATTGAATGATCCAGGATTGTAATCCCAGACATTTAAGATTATGTGAAATAGAAGTCTCCAAGTTAATGGTTTTTTTTGTTCCGTAGAAAGATTCAAGGTATATGCGAATAATATGGTAGCATAAAGGTCCTCTGTGGAGAGAACTGCGTCTACGCATGTAAGAGGGATTTCTACTCACCGCAATTAATAGCGCTCTTCGGAGTATATTCGTTACTATTGAACGATAATAATGTAATCCCACCCTCTTGGTCCCCACTCAACCGCCTATCTCTGCTGAGAATCGCGAAGAAGTTCATGCCCTGGTGTAAACAAATGAATGGGAGTAAATGTATATACCATAGCATGTATGTATTTTCAATTATTGATAAAAGTGATGTTATTTTCTAACTTATCATATCTTTTTTATTGGTTGTTTTGAAACTAAGACAGGTCACTTCTACCACTGCTTATGACTCAACACGCAATGCTCTCAAACAATGTGAAGGGAAGTTGAAACCTTGTTTCATGAAGAGATGGTGGAAAAAGAGAGTTTCAAATCAATGGACATTTGAGAGAATCCCAAGATGACTCCTTAGAAGAGCATACTACTCTACATGTTAAGGATGTGTGCAACAAGATTGACAAATTAGAAGCCTTTAATACTCACTTTAAGCTATCCTATGAGTCTGATAACTCTAGTACAAATCAGTGAGTCTGATAACTCTAGTACAAATGAGGGACATGTTGATGGCATATATGATGACGCTTTCCAATTAACTAATGATGTTTATCTAACTTCTCAGGAAGTATTGGCAAGGAAATTCGGGAAGTATTGGCAAGGCAATTGAAGATAAGTGAAAACATTATAATTGCAGCGATAAACCATTTTGATACTATTTTTAAGATGATGTAAAATTATTATTGGAGGACTCCATGGTCACATAATAGCTTTGAAGGAGAACTTTCCCTTGTATACTTTCATACGCTTAGAGAGGCCTTCATTCGAATGAGCTCAAATTACCTGTACCTAATTTCAAATAGAGATCATTTTCTCTAGCTTGACAAGATTTGTTTTGATGCACTAAAAGGGAAAGAAGAGGAAGTTGATAAGCTTATCTATGAGCTCAAGCTTACCAAGGATTATTTGAAGAGCATTCAAATGGTGCTTCGAGAATCAAAAATTCAGGTTGATGAGCTTCATCTAGAGCTAATTTTGGCATGTTTTCCATCATCCAAAACAGACAATCATTGTTCATGGCAGCCTCATCCAGAGAACAATAATCTAACACAAAGATTATGGAAATCAAACACGACTAAAGGAATTAATGAAATCCATAAGGGTGAGGCATTGCATGAAGACCCTAGTTTTCCCCATACCAAAATGATGTTGGAAGCTAGGGAAACCCAGTGCAATTGGTTGAGTTGTTGAGAGAGAGTCAAAGATGCAATTGTTTGAGTTGCCTTGATAAGGCTTGTAATCCTAGAACCATATTTCCATTTTGTACAAAAGTTATCCTTCTTCGTAAGCTAGATGATGACTTTGATCTTGAGGATCTCTCGCACATAATTGTTGATAAAATACATGAACGCTCTGTTTTGCGTGACTTTCCACTTATTATTTTGAAGGATATACTTGAGAGGAGATCTATTACCAAATCATCCAAATTCAAACTAATAGCAACAGTTGATGCTAGTTTGTTCTCTCATTGCTTTCAGAATTGTCCTATTATCACTGCAAAATGCTGCACACACCCTGTAACTTAATTTTTCCTTGAGGATGTTTATGAAAATCATCGTCTAGCTTCTGATTCAACGGTCGCACTATGGAACTCTACAATACCAAGGAAGAAGGTAGAAAAAAATATCGTTGACTAGCCGGGAGTTTGCTTATGTCTCATCATCAAGTATCGCTATGAGAAACTGTTAGGGCCTTTTCAAGTTCTTGAGATGCTTTGTGTGCCATTAGTCGAATTGTGCTTGTAGATCAAATCTTTGTCCTTAGGAGATGTGGGCTCTATTCTCATAAAAGCTATAGAACCTCCCAGAGAAGAATCAACTCGCTCTACAATAGTTGCATTATATGATATTGGAGTTATCGAAGGGGATGAACAATTAAATGCCCTTGATCATCATTTTGGCCAAACTATTAGTGGATGTGCACATTGGAAAGATGATGCTTTATGGTGCAATATTTGGTTGTGTTGGCCCCAACTCTAACAATTGCAGCTTGTCTAAGTTACAAGACACCATTTGTCTCTGTGGATGTGCACATTGGCAAGATATGTTTTATGGTGCAATATTTGGTGGTTTGGCCCCAACTCTAACAATTGCAGCTTGTCTAAGTTACAGGTCACCATTTGTCTCTCCAAAAGATGAGAAAAGTAATACCGAAATAGCCATATTGTCATTATTTTCTGTCTCAGATAGTGGAATTGGTGGAAATATTGCTAGTAGGCAGCAATCTAATCACCTTTTATTGGTGATCTCATATAATAGAGGAGCGAAAATTTTGGTGCCGCTGTATGCGATTTCGTAAAATCTATACTACATTTATATATGATAAGAGGTATGCGGATACAATTTGGGAGCACATTTGCAAACATTTGGTTTATTGAACTTCCAAAGGTAGATAACAATAATAAAGATGATTTTCCTTAAGGTTGTGGACTTGTTAAATCATCCTATGTTTTTGGATTAAATCCTTGCAAGCCATTTCTTCATTCTGTATCATCTAGAAAATGATTGTTTTGTCAAAATATGGGAATGAAAGAATTGAGAGCACCATTTAAGAATTTAATAACCTCTCTACTTGATTTGACAATTTAGTATGATGGGTTTAGTTGTGTTAGGATAGTACAACAAATATATGTTGGATCATTCAGTATGCATATTTGAGATCTTAGTATGGATATGCAGGTTCTATATTTCTTGAAGACAAGCAATCTCAAAAATGGAGAACTGTAATGTCCCTTTCCTAGTGATCACTCTAGGGGATTGAGTTGGTAGCCTATTTGATTCCCATATGCTATAGTTAGTAAAAAATAGGGGATCGATTGATTTAATTATGTAATGTCACTTAAGATAAAAATAACATTATGAAGGTGAAGTGAATAATTAAGTTTAAAAGGTGTTATTAAGTGACTATGGAAGAAAAAGCAAAGAAAGTTTTATAAAGTCACTTGCGAAAAGTTTCAGTCAAAGGTTATAAAACAAGATTGGATCTCACCCTTTTATTATGCTTAGTCTTTTTCCTCAATTCGATTTGGAGAGCTCTTGTAGCTTTTGAGTGTTGAGGGTGAAACCCTTGAGCAGATTGGTTTTGATGGTGAAACATATCCACCCTCGTTGATTAGGATTGGTTTCGGTGGTGAAACATATCCACCTTGGATGATCAGAAGGAAAGATCACTCAGAACTTTCATAGGTATTGATTGTTGAATATTTATCTCATTTCCAGACTATTAGATCACTTGATGAGGCAATACTGATTATTATCATCCAGTTGAGGGTTTTTTGGGTTATTTCATATCATATTTTTGGAATTCAAAGGCTTATTTTTACTATCAATAATCTGAGGGTCTATGTGAATCGATTTAGTCATCAATGATTTGTGGAAGACAAGGGAGGGCGAGTTCGTCATTGAGGATTATGTGCAGACCATCCATCCTTGTTTTATTGTCCAAGATCATCACATTTCATTCAAGCAATCATGCCAATATATTTGGTGAGTAGTGGCATTTCTAAGGGAGGTTGAATAATCTTAAAAAAATGTCCAAGCAAAGTGATTTACAACAAATTTTCAAAAGAATTTCAAAGCTACCATATGTTTCTTATTCCCCAGCAAAATTGTGCCAATTTCCAATGTTGTTCTCAAGATCCTAGAAATTGATTTTTGTTGTATCTAAGAAGGGTTACCTTACATATTAATAAATCATATTTAATTGGCTACTTTATGTTTGTAAAAAATTTATTTGTGGTTGTGCTACTATTGTTATTTTTCTTGTAGTATAATTGTTGTAAAGGTTCTATGCAAAATGTTTGACGAAATGTGCTAGAAATACTTCATATTGGTTTGCATGCAAAATGTTTAACAAAATGTCTACAAGATAAAAACATTTTTTTTTGCAAATTTGGTCAGGTTAATTTAGTGGGGAATATTATAGAAGATAGTTGATTAAGGATCTGGGGGATCTCAGTTGTGTTGACTGAGAGATTGGCAAGGAGGAGATTTGTGTAGAACATCAATTGCAATTCACTAGAGCTCAACAATTATATGTCCACTCAAATTGTAAGCCAATTTCCCTTGAATCTCTCATGTGTGACTCTCACAACCTACTACCTCACATTGACTATGCAATAAGAAACATTAGAGAAATTTTGAGGTAAAAATGAGCCTAAAAAAATATACAACAAAAATCAACTTTATAAGAACCAATAAGATTCAATATGATGATGTCAACCGTAGGGGATGATTCACCATTTTTGGAGTATAATGGTAAAAAGATATAAATAAATAAATAGAAAATTCAACTCGTATTTTCAACTTATCTCCCTATAATTTTACTCAAATTTCAAGCAGGAGCACTCGTTGGATGCATAATTTAATTTTGCATCCATAGAGTACCCATGTTGCATACATTTGATGGACCCTATTACATGAAAAATGTGAAATATTGAAAAAAAAAAAAATGTGATTGCAATTATGTTTTCCATGTATTTCACATTTTTAGTGTAATAGGGTCCACTTAAAGTATGGAACATGGATACTCCTTGTATGAAAAAACAAATTTTACATCCAATGAGTGTTCCCACTCGAAATTTGAGTAAAATCATAGAAAGATAAGTTGAAAATACAAGCTAAAAAATTAGTTTTTTTTTTCTTTTTTCCCTCCAAAACTTGATGATGTAATATAATTTTATTTTATTATTTCCCCTATTATTTTATAATATTCCTTAGAAGGCCCATTTTAGACCTCAATATTTCTCAAATTTTGGATGACCTTTATGTTTATTAATTTTCAAAATATGCAAAAGTTTTTTGCTAAGGCAAGAGATGATCCTTTTATAACTATTAATCGAAAATTAATTTACAAAATTTACAGCTGTCCACCAGACAATGTGGACCAAGAACAAGGTTGCTCACCGCCAGAGGCAAGGCTTCCAACCTAAAACTAAGACCCACCAAAGGAGTTGAAAGGGAAGACTGGCAAATGATGAACCAAACAAAGCCTCCATTAAGACCCACTGAACCAACCGAATTAACCGTGACTTCCCCAGTCACATATGGACCCAACAGCGGAGGAGAAAATCGCTTCTCGAAGACATGCTTACCTTAACTCCTCGGCCCCACACAACTGCATTCTCAATCTGGATCGTTGAACCCTACTTCTAAATCCGACGGCCCAAAAACATATTGCTTGGCCCCAAAAGTCAAAATTCCAGCCCGACAAAAATTAACTTTTCCGAGAAGCCACGCACTGGATAACGCTCCGTCCCAACCCAACTGCACGATAATATATGACCATTGATTAACATCGCGCCATCCAACGAACGAGAACTATATCACACCGCTGATTTGCCCTAGTTTTACCATGTGATGAGGGAAGTTTACCTCCCCCTCCCTCCCCCACGTGTCGTCAGGTATATGGAATCGCTTCCAATTGACAAAAACCACCTTACGATTGAGAGTGGTGTGATCACCAGCAAACTGCTCAGGAAGCGGTTTTTCCTTCCACATGTTGAAACTGTGGAAAAATGGTTGCCGACATAATCCTGAGCCCCTTTCATTACCTCTGGAATGTTGAGCACACCATTCCACTCCTCATTGTCGTGATTAAAGTGTTTGCAACCAGGATTTGCATTGATCTTTTTGGAATGAAGCCAATTGCCTAGCTTATGTCGTTGAATCCTGAAGTTGGTATTATCAGTGATGCAAAAGCCTGCCTTAATTTCCCTTCCACCTGCATGTTTGACCAAAATGAGGGGATCCAACCGAGAATTGCTTATTGAGACCTTTCCTTTTCATTTTTGTCTCGAAACACTTCTTTGTCCTCTTCCGCTAGATTATGACTAAGAGTTTTCAGATTGCCATGTGGCATTACTTGCCACCCTGTCACAACTATGCTTTCCTTGCAGCTAACTCCTTGGTTGGCCAGGAAATCTGCTAGTTTTTTAGCCTTTCTACGTACATGATTGAACCTAACTGAGAAAAGCCCCTGAAGGTGACCCTAAATTCTCTGGAAAACCTAGATTTCAAAATATGCAAAAGTTGCTTAGATTCATTTATATTGATTTTTAACATTTTGGATATTACAATAAAGAAACATTAAATAACAATTTGTAAAGAAAACATATTTACTATAACTTCAGACTGAAAATTGAATCTTTCACAATATTATTAGTAGTGTAGATTTCATCAAAATATAATGCAATTAGATTAAAGGAATCAAAAGAACTAACTTCCTTATGAACTTGGGTTAGTGCACTTGAATATGTGAGATACATAAATTCCCAAGTCCAAGGTTGTTGTGCTTGTGTTTGTGAAATAAGTATCAAAGTACTAACAAAAAAATAACCCAAAAAAATGATATTGGATTCTAACTAATAGTGGTTACCTGAAATACCAATGACCTTGTGTCAAACCAAAGGATCCATTTCACTCATGCCTTTCAACAAGGTTTTTCTAGGGATTAGGTTGTTCTTATATGGTATTCTCTTTGTAATCTATGTATTTTTTTAAGTCAATAGGTGGTGTAGGAAAAGGTGTGAGGAGTACATTGAAATTAGAAAAAGGAATCTCTTAGCAACAATCACCACTTCACATGATATCAATCATCACCTTTGAACTTGCACAAGATAGCCAATATTTTCGAGAAGATCATCCATATCGAGACTCCTTACACTGAGGCATGCTTAACCATTGAAATTTTTCCATAGCTATGTACTGAGAGTCAACTAACATGGATTATTTGCAACTAGAATTTCACTGAAGATAGCATACCCTACTCTACAAGCCTCCTACAAGAAATAACATCATACAACACATAATAAAGAATAATGATTACAATAAATTCAACAAACATGTAAATGTACACCATACCTAAGTGTTTCTCAATCTAATTGTTTCATGGGAGACAACAAAATTGTGGTCACTAAAATTGAAACTCTTTTAAAAAAATAAAATAAAAATAAAAATAATCATTGCCATGAAGGTGTCATGCAATTTGGTAGAATTGATATTTCTTCAACAATTTATTATATCTGCTCTCATCACTTTATTGTTGTCTTGAATTTAAAACATGTTGATTATGAATAGAAGGTGGATAATGGTGGTTTTGAGGGTTCTTGAAACCCTAGTTACTTTCCTGCTCTGTATTATTCCGTGAGCATAGGGGGTTATGGCATTTTTTATGGCTATTATGTAGGTGGCCTCCTTTGCTAGCGGGATTTGGCTTGGCCTGGTCATTCTTGTCGAATGCTCATTTTGACTAAGTTACATGTGGATATTGTTTTAAGGTATTTGTGGGCCAAGTGCATAGTTTTATAGTTTTTTCCTTGGCAACCAATGGTTTTCTATTTGGGGGTTTTTCCTATGGTTACCAACTATTACCTAGTTGTGTTGGGATTTTCGCTAGTGGTTTTTTCTTTTTGTAGGTGGTTTTTAGTTTCTCTATGCTCCTCATGGTTTGGTGGTAGTATTTTTGTGTTGTTTGTTTTTTGAGGTGGAAATTTGTGGTTATTATGGCCGACATAGATCTTGTGGACTATGACAGGGTTACTCTGTATAAAGGGTCGATTTATACTAACCCCAAGGTTTTCACGAGCAGTGGAGAGTGGGAGAGTGTAGTCGGCATCAAGCAGAAGTTTTGGAGCAAGGTTATCCGGCTCATTGTGATATGGCATGGCCAAAATACCACCTTCCAATTGGGGTTCCATGTAGGAATTTACAGGGTAAGTTCCTTAGACAGAACACCAAAGGACACCGCTCACAAACAGAGCACAGCTAAATACACCAGTATTTTGACGTGGTTAAAACCCTCAAAGAGGGAAACAGTCCACGGCCTGAGCCAACGCTGCCACTTCAGGCAATTTATTAATAAAATAATGAAAATTTACATAAGCTTCTCTCATGAACAGTTAACCTACAAATGACCCTCCATGCTCTTTAAATAGAGACCATGGACCAATCGGGTGTTAAGCCACAGATCAAGTGTCGATAATACCGAGGAGAGAATGAACCGTCGGATCACTACATATCGTGACCGTCGGATTATAAGTTACAAAAGTACATAGTAAAGAAACACACTTTACCTAACTCTATACTAGACCAAGTTATACTTAACTATTTCCTACGTGTCGGAATATCCTAACATCCCCCCTTAAGAAAAAATTGGGATAGGATTGAAGGATTTACAAATATGACACAATAGGAGAAGGAAGGAGGCACTAGAGCCTATCCCCCCTTAGTGACAACTTCCTGAACTCCACCATAAATCGAAGTTTAGTAAACTTCGCCTTCGCCTCTGTGAGAGCCTTTGTGAAGATGTCTGCACCCTGATCATCTGTTGAACAATATTGCACTTCAAGAACATGGTCATGAATGAGCTTTCTGATGAAGTGCATGTGTAGTTCAATGTGTTTGCTGCGCTGATGTTGAACTCGATCTTTGCAAAGCTGAATGGCACTTTGATTATCACACCAAAGTGTAGTCGGATGCTGCTGCTGAAAACCAAACTTTGATAGGATCTGACGAAGCCACAAGGCTTCCTTTCTAGCCTCTACGGCACCATGATACTCTGCTTCTGCTGAAGAAAGAGAAATGGCAGCTTGTTTCTTGCAAGCCCATGTAATAGGTCGTGAACCAAGAGTGAACACATAACCAACAGTAGACTTCCAATCATCAAGGTCACTAGCCCAATCGGAATCAGTGAAACCAACCAATAGAGGAGATGCTTCAGCACTGTAATGAATTCCAAACTGAACTGTACCTCGAACATAATGAAGTATTCTTTTAGCTGCTTTCCAATTACTTTCACGTGGTTTTTGCATAAACCGAGCAACAAGGCCAACAGCAAAGGAAAGGTCAAGACGTGTATGGGTTAGATACAAGAGTTTTCCTACAAGTTCACGGTATAAGGTAGCATCAACTTCAGGGGAAGTACAAGTGACTGAAAGTTTGACTCCAGACTGAAAGAGAGAGGGATCTGGCTTACAGTCTTCCATGTGAAAATGGCGTAGAAGATCACAGGCATACTTGGATTGGGAAATGGAAATACCTTCCTTGGATTGCAAGACTTGAAGACCGAGAAAATAATGCAAGTGTCCTAAGTCTGTCATTTCAAACTTCTTTTTAAGGCTATATTTCACATGGTTGATAAGGTTGGGATCACTACCAGTGAGGATAAGATCATCAACATAAAGAACAAGAATGATAAGAGACTTGCCCACTTTCTTGGTGTAGACAGTATTGTCAGAATGACACCTAGAAAAGCCAGATTTTGAAAGAAAGTTATCCATTTTGGCGTACCAAGCCCGAGGAGCTTGCTTGAGACCATAAGGGGATTTCTTAAGCTGACATACAAGACTAGAGTCTGTTTGTATAAAGCCAATAGGTTGTTCCATATAGATTTCCTCATGCAAGTCCCCATGCAAGAAGGCGGGTTTAACATCCATCTGATGGACTTCCCATTTGAAAGAGGTAGCAAGGGAAAGAACAAGGTGGACAGAGTTCATTTTGGCAACAGGGGAGAAGGTTTCAGTATAGTCAATGCTTTCAACTTGTGAAAAACCCTTGGCAACAAGACGAGCTTTATGTTTATCAACTTTCCCATCTGGTCCATACTTAGTTCTGTAAACCCATTTGCATCTAACAATTTTTCGTCCCTTTGGTAGAGGAACAAGATCCCATGTATCGTTTTGCCAATAAGGAACGATATTCGTCATTCATAGTTGCATCCCAATCTGGATGGCCTGAAGCTTCTGCAAAGGTGTCAGGATCATAATTTGCTAAGGCTTGAGCCAGTAAAGAAGAGGCTCTATCGAATTGAGAACGTGTACAGCGTTGATCTGTAGGATCACCGGCAAGATCACCTGCTGCATCCCAAGTAGCACGGACCCATTTTGGAAGTGGAGGAGCTGAAGGAGGATCCTGAGAA
>APFE030941458.1:247857-282079 GCA_000404065.3 Pinus taeda
TCTTTGCCGTCTGTTCATTCATCGCCTTCAACTTTGATAATGCCTCTGATAATTCTTTCTGTCTCTGAATCGCTCCCGAATCAATTCTCTGTTTCTCTTCATGCAACTGTTTGTTGAGCTGGTTATTTAACTGTTGCTGCGACAGTTGCTGTTGTAGTTGTTTTGACTTTTGTTGTTCCTCCGATTGCTGTGCTTGCAGTGAAGCGATCACTTGATCCTTTTCTTTCAACAAATTGCTTACCTCCGATGCCTTATCCATGGTGGCTGCCGAATAGGCACCAACATATTGAGATAACTTTGTCAGGTCATTGGAGGGGTCGAATTCTTCCCTCCATACCACATTGGCTGTTATCATTTGTTCAAGGAACAGAGAAGGTTGATCAATCCTTCTCCTTTTCCGCTGTCGCTTTATTACAGCCCTGTGTTTTGGGCTATAGAAAACATCCAGTGGAGGAATGTCCTCCACCTGCAAAATAATTTGATCGGAAGGATTCTTGGGAATTATTTCCACTACTGTAGTTGGGGGTAGACCGCTGGTTCCTTTGCTTGGAACCTCCTTTGATGTTGTATCTTGTGTATCGGGCTTTTTGGATGTATCAACATCCATTGAGCTCTCAAGATTGCTTATAATTGTATTAAACTATTGCCATTCCTCAAGCAATCTTGGGTCCATTTGAGTATCGACACTCACCTCCTTTCTGCTCTGCTCCTGCTGCTTTTTCTGTTCCTCCTCCCGTATTCTCTCCTGTTCTTTCATCTGTGATTCCTCTTGTTCTAACCTTCGGAGTTCCTCCTGCTCTCTTCTTTGGACTTCTTCATAGATTTCGGATGTAGCAGGAGGTTCGTTGGTAAGATGCTGCTCAGGCTCGCTTGATTGTATCATCGAGGCAGTAGCTAACAAATCTAGAGGCAGAGTTTGCAACCTCTGCTCTCTAAGTTTATTAAATTCTACTAACCCGTCATCATGGTATCTCATTCTAGCTAGCTGCTGCACCTGGAATATTGACTCGGCTGAGGAGAATAGGTCATCAAACTCATCTTCCTTATGTTCAAATTTAGTGAGTTTGGCCTGGTCTAGGGCATTATAGATGACTTTCTTTGGGTTGAAACGTCTATTAGGCAGAGTGGCGAGACTTAGGATGTTAATTTTTTTCTGCCTCTTTCTCTGCATGTTTATAATCATGCAGAGTATAGACGCCACACCTTAGAGGAAAAGGAGGCCAAACTTGCTTGTTTGAATTTCTGAGAGAATTTGTGGCTGATGCAGTTGTAAGCTGATATGTTATTTCGTGAGCTAATAGTTTGTCTGGTATGTACAAGGGAAGGACATGAGGCTTGGCCTAACTCCCAAAAACTCTTACATAAGTGAATTTTTCTTCTCCAAACCAGGTTCCTAAGGCTGTCAAGTCAATCTTTGCCTGAGAGGAGATCTTAGGGGCAGGTTTATCAAAAATTGCATAGTAAATAAGTAGCATGAATCCATTGCAGACTTGGTATAAATGATGTTTATAATGAGCTTTCCATAATTTCTGGTGGTAGATATGAATAGGCATAGGGTCCTGTGGAGTCCATCTCCACCCTAACATAGGAAACTCAGAGTTAAAACAGAGGATGTCCAAAATATAGGCACTAAAGTAAAATGGAGGGATGAACCTATCAGTAACACGGGATTTGTTTCTGAATTCAAGAATAGCTGTAGCCAACTTATCCGATAACATAGTCCCCCAATCCATGATTTCACTATTACATGCTGCTTCCATCAAAGGTACCATCTCTATGGAAAATTTTGAAGAATCATGCAATCCCCACAATCGACACATCATGACTCCAGCATAATATAAGGAGAGCATAAGGAGTCGACGGAGTACTTACCCGAAGACTCATGTTTGTGTTTCGCCAGGTTCTGTCTCCATTCTCGTATAGGCTCCGACTCAGTTTCATTCTCATCTCGAAACTTCTCCAGAAATGCTTTATTATACTTCTTCTCTAGTTCGGGCAAATGGTACATTTGTCTGAAATCATTGGGCTGAAATGAACCGAATACTCTCCCATCAATAGTGCAGAATGTTTTGTCTATAATTGGAATTTCTTCAATTGCCCATCTCACCACATCCGTATACGGAAGAATTTTCTCTCGAGCCACTATCCTGTGTAGGTAGGAATCAGCCAAATCTTTAAAAGTAGCTTCAGATTTTTGGCTTGAACCTGCTGTAGCTCGTACCGATGTTTGCTGAGGTTCCTCGGCTTCAACCAGGTTGTAAATATTTTGCCAAGTAGTGCTGCCAAGGCCGAGACATGTGGTATCTGAGATTAATCCCTTTTTGCTTGGTCCCGAATCAGTGGCATGTTGTCCTGTTACCATAGAAGCTGAAGTCGTTCCAGACTTCTTAGATTTCTTCCCCGTTTGGTTTGAAATCGTTACTGCGGAAAAACTCTGCACAAGAGAAAAAAGAACGTAATGCAGAGAATAGATGGCAAAAACCAAGTATGGAGGAATTGTGTCAATCAATGAATAATGGAAGATTTATCATCATGCTCCCGCGGATACAATCTTTGAAGGGATTTAGGCATAATTGCTCATTAATTGGCTGTTTAAACCTATCAATCATTTAAATGCTCATTATATCCTTTACTTGCCGAATAATCGTTTAAGCGTGGATTTGATTTTTTGGCGGTTGGACGCAAGCGAATCACTATCGGGAAGAGAAAAGGCTTTCAATGATAATTAATATAATATAGCGAAATCATATCAATCCTTTTCGAAAGTTACATTTGGGTTCATCGCAATCGGCAATCGGAGGAAGCCTTGGGCAATCTTATTTAAGTTTTTATGGAATCCCCGATCGTCGATAGCGATATCGCTTAAATCACATCAGGAGTTTTAAGGAGGAGAGTTCGATATATTCATATCGCATTCCCCGATTGCCGATTGCGATATCACATCGGAGCAAGGGGAGGGGCCTTTTATTATTTGTTTTCCCGATAACCGATGGTTACTCGCTCTTGTCGCATCAGGGAGAATCAATGGGTCATGGTTATGCATCCTTTGTTGTTGCGATATGCGATCTTGCGATTGCTTTATCGCAACAATAAAGAATTATTCGTTTTATTTTTTAAGACCGATTATTTATCAATTCAAAAAGGTTTTTTAAAATGTTTTGTTTGTTTCCGAACCTTTAGAAGAGTGACGGATTAATACCAATTTAATCTAAAAGGGACCCATTTCATATTATAATTTTCTAAAGTAAGATTTTATGAAATGGGGGGTTGTTGTATAGCACAAAAATTGGTAATTCGCTGGAAGAAACAGTTATCTCTGAAAAATTTATTGGAATATTTAAACTTTCTTTACATAGATATCTTATCAAAAAGGAAAGTTCTAATATAAATAAGTATACACACATTCTGAATATAATAAAAGCATTTTTTTTGCTAATTCCTTCTCTCGTTAAAATTAAATACATTCTAAGTTTTAAATTGGCCTTTATTGGTTGATACTGATAAAACAAAACACCTTTCCAACTTAGCCTTTTTAATTGACTCCTTTTTCACAGGTAGAGCCTCTGTTGCCAGCAAACGTTCATAGTTTCGACAGGGATACCTTTTAACCATTTGATTGTCCACGACCCCTCCCATCTCAGAGTATGATTAAAAGAATGAATTCAAAACATGTTTTCATATTTTGTATTTGTTTTCTTTTCCATTTTTTGTAAGATAAAAAGCCATTGTCCTGGTTTGGTTGCTAGTTGATTTGACAATGCCATTCACTGGTTGTAATCTAATCGAACAAGCTGGCTCGTGATGAGACCACTTGTCTTATGCTTATAAGCCATTACCCTGTTTTGGTATGCAGTGTTGGTAATGTCGTTAGAATATTTCCCAATGATCATGGTAAGCAGGCTTGTGATAAGACCCCTTATCTTTATATCAGATATTTTAGAATTATACTCTGAGTAATAATAAACTTGGATGAATGGGATGGACAATTTTTCTCCTTAAGAGAAAATGGATGACAAGGTAAGAGTTGAGGATGCTAAGATTGAATCAGTCTCTGTTTTGATATTGGTAACCCTTTTGTGGCCAGTTTAAAAACATTAAAATGATTTACAGTAGTTCTAAATCTTGAGAGGATTTTCACAAAAATAAAATGGGGTTTTCAGAATGTTAATATACCTAATTTCCTAGAAATTGTTCCTTTTGTTTAAGATTTCTATTTTACAAAAGTAAATATTAAAAGTACTTCTTCTGAGCAACATTTCAATATGGCAAAGGCCAATAGAAGCTATTTTACAACTTTATTTAATAATGGTCCTAAAAATTGCGAATCCTACTGAATTTAAAAGAGAAGGGGTTACCTGCTCAATTGAAGAGTTTCTTTAAGATGAGGCCATTAACAGGAAGAGAGTCCCTCTTTCCTGATAGATCTTGTAATATGAATGTCGAATGGCCTACCTTCTCGCTGATCTGAAATGGTCCAAGCCATATCTTTTGGAATTTGGTGTGTTTACCTTTATCCTCATGTGCTTTGTCCCATTTTAGAACTAGATCACCAACCTGCAACTGTTTAGAACTAGATGAAGCTTAATCAAATGATAACTTGATTATCTGTTGATGTTTATCATGAGTAATTTTGGCCTTTTCTCTTTCTTCTTCTAATTTTAAAATTTGATCATGTCTGAGTTGGATAGAAGAAGAGGGTCTTTCTTCAATAAATTGAACTAGGGCTAGAGAAGGAAGTGCTAAATTTATCGGTAGTATTGCTTATTTCCCGTAAACAAGGTTGAATGGGGAAGTACCTATAGAGGCCTTCTGTGTTATTCTATCAGCCCATAGTGCGAATACTAAAGATTTGTGCCAGTTTTTATGATTTTGTTCGATAGTTCGCTTAATGATTTTGAGTAGATTTTTATTGGTAGATTATGCCAGACCATTACCCTGGGGATAGTAATTTGCAGAATATTTCAATTTAAATCCACTTTTGATAGCAAACTCAAACATGGCATTTCGAGAGAAATAAGATGCATTATAAAAAACAAGAGCATTTGGGACACCAAACCTGGTAATGATGAACTGGTCTATGAATTCTATAATTTCTTCAAAGTTTGTTGTCTTTAATGGAATTGCTTCAACCCACTTAGTAAAGTAGTCAATAGCAGTAAGGATATAATTATGTTGTTTGGAGGATTATGGAGTTATCTCCCCAATGATGTTTAGTCCCCATTGTTCAAAAGGTTGATCAATATTAACTGGTTTCAAAGGAAAAATTGGTTTCCTTTGTCTTCCACTGGAGATTTGACAACCTCGACATTTCCTTACATACTCATGGGTATCTTTGAATAAGGTGGGCCAGTAATATCCAACATGGATGATTTTATGAGCTGTTGTGTCAGCTCCAAAATGTTCTCCAGCTGGTCCATCGTGTAGATCCTGCAAAACCTTTTGTGCTTCAGGTTTCTCTAGGCATCTTAATAAAACTGAATCATAATTTTGCCTAAAAAGCACATCATCAATGATAACGAAGTTTTTTGACTTTAATCTAATAGCCCTTTTGTTTTTAAAGAAAGATTAGGAGGTGCATGCCCATTTTTCAAATAAAAGATTAAATCTGCATATTGATATTAGAACCGGTAATACTTATCTGGTTGATTTCTTCAATATGATCTGTATCACCTGATTCTGGAATGTTGGATGCTCCTGCTAATAACCTGCAAAAACCTTGGCCTCTAACAATCTTTGCTGGCTTGATTTCCAAGTTATATTCTTGAAGTGTTGTAACCCAATTTGCCCTTTTTTCACCTAATTATCTTTGGATCAATAATTGCCTTACTGCAGAAAAAGGAACCATTACTTTTGTATGGGCTTTTACAAGGAAGGGCCTGTAGTGTTTAATGGCTTTATACACAGCAAAGGCTTGTTTTTCAACTTCGGAGTAATTTAGTTCTGCACCCTGCAAATTTGAACTAAAGAATGAAATCGATGCTTCCAAGTTTTGATCATTGATCTAAGTAAGTACCGTTGCATAAGATAAGTCGAACATGATAGTGTACAATGTGAAATGATTAGAAAAATTGGGAGTGTTTAAAGCGGGGGCATTGATTATCGATTGCTTGATTAAATCAAATGCTTCTTTTTCCACAACACCCCATCTAAACAGTGAATTTTTCTTAATCATGGTTTGTAATGGTAAAATGATATGAGAAAAATCGGTAACAAATCTTTTGACAAAGTTGATCTGACCTAAAAATGACTGCATAGATTTTTTGTTATGAGGAAATGGGATTTCAGAAATTTCTTTAATCCTGTTGGGATCAATATAAATACCATCTTTGGAAATAATAAAGCCCAAGAGATTTCCTTGATCTAGAGCAACAAAGGATTTGTTGGGATTAAGTGAAATACCATACCTTCTACAATGTTCAAAGATTTGATTCAAATCATGTAAATGGTTAGATCTCTTTTTAGAAAATATAGTAATATCATCTAAATAGACAACTACTTTTTTGTTGATCAATCCTTTGAAGGCTATATCCATTGCTCTTTGGAATGTAGCTCCTGTGTTAATGAGTCCAAAAGGCATTTTCTGATAGGCATAAGTTCCCCATTTTGTTCTGAAAGTAGTTTTGAGTTTGTCATCAGGATGGACTAGAACTTGGTTGTATCCTGAAAAACCGTCTAGAAAGGACATTAGTTCAGAACCTGCTACTGAATGGAGTATTTGATCCATGGTAGGTAATGGGAAATTATCTTTTTGACTTGCCTTATTCAAATTTCTGAAATCTATACAAATCCTAATGTCACCATTTTTCTGCGTAACATGCACCATGTTGGAGACCCAGTTTGAGTGCCGAACAGGAAAAATAATCTTTTCTTTTAAGAGTTTATTGAGTTCTAATTTTATCTGACTCTCTAAGCTTGGATGTATTTTCCTCAATTTTTGTTGAACTGGTTTTTGTTCAGGTAGCATTGGAATGGTATGTTGTATGATAGATGTATCATATGTTTTTAAATCATCATACTTCCAAGCGAAGACATGTTTATTTTTTCTTAATAGTCTAATAAATGTTGTTCTTTCCTGTTCATAAAGTCCTAATCCTAAATTGATATTTTGAGGGTTCTGCTCAGTACCAAGATTTATCAATTCAAATCTCAAGGTAGAACTTTGGAGTTTTGAATTGGTTACATGTTTGAACCTGTCTTTAATGTCATAGAGATCTTCAAGTTTAACCACAGGTCTTGGTATTGAGTTTTCCTCATGCTTTTCTTTCATCTAAAGATCATGATCACTTTCATCAATGATCTAATCGTTGTAGGACTTGTCGGAAGTTAAGAAATGTAGAATGTCTTCATCGTGGTTGAACACTCGCCAATTGGTGATATTGTCAGGAATTGATGGCCTAAAGATCAACTCTACTGAAAATCTATCTAGACTATAATCTTCAGAAGGCATGAGTTTAGAAGCAACATTGGCCAACAGGTCAGCTGCTACATTCTGGGATCTGGGAATAGGTGAAATATTGAATGCTAAGAAATGAGATAAAAGTTCCTGGACTAAAGACTGATAGTGTTTGAGGTGATTAGAGAGACAATGGATTGTATTTCGAACTTGTTTTATGACAATCTCTGAATCACCAAACACTTTTAAATATTGAACTTTCAGGCCGATAGCTTTGTATAATCCTTGCACCAAGGCCTCATACTCAGCTGTATTATTCGTGCATTCAAATTCTAATCTACAAGAAAGCATTGTTTTTTCTCCCTCGGGGCTAACTAAAATACACCCTGCTCCTGATCCTTCACTAGATTTTGAACCGTCAAAATATAAAGACCAAAATAAAGAATTATCAACATTTTTATTTACAAGATTCTCAGTAACATTAACACATCTTGATTTGTCAGTTTGTGAAAAAATTTCGATTTGTGATGTGAAATTGTTTACTAAGAAAGGAGATGGTTGGGAAATATAATTGCCAAAGAATGATTCAGAAGAATAGTTTCCCAAAATGTTATTGTTAAATGCAACTGGTTGATTCTCCTGTTTGAACTTTGTAATAGTATGGGTCATGTGTTTCTCCCGATTGATTTTTATTTGATTTGGTTTTCCCTTATAGGGTAGCCACATATGAGACCAATCGGTAGAAATGTACCCATGGATCTTTTCAGACCAATCCCTGCTCAAGATTAAACCATAAAACTCAACTATATCAGCGATTAAGATATCAATTCTTTTAACCACTCGTGGATCAGCCGATAACTTGATAGTAACAGAGTTTATTTCCCCTAAAACCTGGATTTTGGTTCTATCTAACTGCACAATGTGAATTGAGGACTTTTGGGGTTCTATGTTCAGTTTAGAACAAACTGAAGCTGGCATTATATTGGATGATGCCCCAGAGTCAATCAAGCAGTTATGTAGATTTTGATTGTAGATTTCGTACGTTAAGAGGAAAGGAGGGGTATCGGAATTTGATCTGTCTCCAATTAGAATCGTATCAGTAGCCTCAACTCTACCAGAAGGTGGTTGTCCTGAATCACTTGCTGCTTTAGTACTTGGAAGAGGCGAAGAAGGAACTGCATTAAGTTCTTTGAGAAGCAATTTTTGTTGATGTTTTAATTTGTTGAGTTCAAACATGTTGATGTTTGCCTTAGTCTTTTTCATATCATCAACAATATTGTAATCCATTGAATCCGATACTACCAACGTCTTAGATGATGTAGGTATATTGGAGGATGATGGTTGATTTTGAGGTACTGTTGCAGCTGGCTTCCTTGTGGGTACCTTTTCCTCTGTAGTATTGGTACCTGCACTCCTTTTCTTTGAACTTGCCTGGACAGCTTCAGGGACAATTTTGCTCCTGGTAGTCACAGGAAAGGCTTCTTATTCAGTTTCGGTATCGAAGTTAGGCAATATGAAGTCCCACATTCCATGGCATTCAACGACTTCCTCTTCTTCGAATTGGTCAAATGGTGCAATTGTTTCTTCTTCTTCCTCAGGATCTGAATCTGCATTGGATATAACATTTGGAGGCTTTCACTCAGGTTTCTTAAAATTCCTATAAGGCTTCTTTGTTGAGGTCTCTGCTACTTGATTTTTAATTTCAACCATTTCATTTGACATTGTTTTGAGGACTTTTTGAAGGCCCTCCATATCGTATGGATCTTTGGTGATTTTCTTCTTTGAATCATCCTTGAAAGACATTTTTTTGGATTTCCTGTCCTCGAGAGTAGCTTTCTTTTCCAAATCGATTATACTTTTTTCGACAGCGAGGGCTTCTTTCATGTTTTCGGCCAATGTAGGTTTTCCAGCCCTATCTACAAAAATGGCTATATTTCAAGGTAAGGCTGTAATGTACCACTCGCTTCTAATTTGTTCACTTGGCTTGTCATCGGTAGGGATTTTATTCAAGAGTTTGTTAAATCGGGAGTTAAACTCCTTAATTGGTTCTCTTGACTCGATCCTTAGATTCAAAAGGTCATTAATGAGTGTGGCCAAAGATCTATCATCGTCGTATTTGGTAAGAAATTGTTCCTGAAAGGTATTCCAACTGGTAATGGATCCAGAGGGCAAGGAAAAATACCAAGACCCAGCTGATCCTTGTAATGTGTAGGGGAAAATTCTAACTACAACATCTTCTTCTGTTACTCCCTTCAGATTAACTGACAACATGAAATTATTTATGTGTTCCTCAGCTAATGTTCCAGCATCTAGACTAAACTTTGGTAACCATTTCTCAGGATAATCAGGTAACGGATGTAAAGGCGCAGGCATAGTGACTACACCAGGACTTCTCCATGGGTTCTGAGCCATTTTGGGAGTACCAACGATTGCCTGTGGTGTTCCAGGTGTTTGGGGAGGAGGTGGAAATGAAGACTGAAAAGATTATGATGTTGAAGGTGAAGTCCCCTGGTGAACAATAATATGTAATGGTGAAGTGGGTGTTTGACTTCGCACTGGAGATGATGAGATGGAAGATGATGGAGAAAAGGTCTCACTACCAGAACCTTCAATGTTCTTTTTAATCCTTTTCCTTTGGGGTAAAGGCAACTCAGGTGGTTCAATACCGAGTTTTTCGCTTTGAAGTCTGGTGAAATGATGAGGTAGGCGGAATTGCGAAGTCTCACTGCCTTGAGATACTTCAGATCTAGGAGGTGAAATGGAGAAGCCTTGAAGTTTCTGGATGATAGAATGAACTTCAGGGGACTCAGGACTTAAACGTTCTGAAGTATGATGGGGTTAAGCAGTGGTAGTTGATCCTTCTTCTTCTCGTCTGGATACTGGTATTTCAGAGTGCAAACGAGAGGTATGAGGAGAGGTGGAGGGTGATTTACTCTGTGAATGGTCTGTAGGTTTTGACTTACTCGCCATTCATAGTGGATGGCCCTCCTTCTAGCGCCAAAAATGTTGATTCCCCGAAAATCGTTACATTAACATCAGGGATAACCACCCGGTCCGGACCTTAATACAGCTCCTTTCTGTTTGGGATGGTGGCTCCGACTGGATATAATGGGACCAGTTTCCCGGTAATGAATAAAAGGGGGTGAATGAATGATTGGTTTTCTAATAGGTGATAATAAATGGAGGACTTATTCTATGAGCGAAAACGTAAATGACTATTTTATCCCGGGAAGCTTCTATTCTTAAGTGCAACATTTAATAATCTGTGTTTGCTAATAGGCATATAGATGACACTATTCAATAAACAAAGACATTCATTTAAATGATAATTGCTTCGTTCAAATAGTTGAACGAATTAATTGATAAAACAATATTACACTTCTCTTTTATATCACTGATACATGCATGATTGAGAGAATAGCAAACTGTAAACATCCAATAGTGGAAAGTATAAAGTTTACTGTTAAAACACATTCACATATTCAATAATAGCAAAAAAGACCAAACAACAATTCACATAAAAGGAATAAATTCAAACATAGATAATAGTACTATATGAGCTATGAATTATTCCCTACGCCAATCGCAATTTGAATTCCTTCTTCCGATTCAGAAATACTTTTAGATAAAGGAAATAGTGCACATTCACATCAAAGCTTCGTTATCAAAATTTGGAAAGATTGGTCCAGTTTTCATAAAAGAATATGCCTGAAGCACAGTAGTGTAACTTTAGGCTTAAGTCATATACAAAAACTTACGACCCTTTCTAAATACATGAAAGGGTCTATAAATAATAAACTAAGCTAACAAACTACAAAATTAAAATGCTACTAAATTGGTATAATCCGATCTTAAATATCTCTTCCACAGTGATCTGTTAATCGGCAGCAATGATTCATCCTTCTGGCTGTTTTCCCTTTGTCCTGAGTTGGCATATTGCCAGCATTGGCTCCACTTCTTGAGGGCGGCTAAGACGAGAATTGATTTAAGCAGCATAGGTGGCATCATGTATATCGGGAATGATACACCCGATTGCATCTGTTAGGCATTTGAGGGTGGCTCTCTGGCTGTATGGTTTTACTAGGAACAACCAATAGGTGTCCCAAGTTAAACTTTTAATTCCTGAGATCAATCTCCCATTCTTTTCTAGTTCTTGGTAACATGATTGTTCCAATGTCTTGGCTGATAATAATTTACCTGGTGTACATTGAGAAATCATGTTAGATAAATAGAGAGTATTGTTAATCAAGTCAATCAAATTCTTCGTAGATAATTTGCATCTAGAAACTGCTCTCTCTGCTTTCATTAATTGGGACTGCCACTCCATGAATAGAATTTCTTTATGGGATTCTAAGATTTTTGGCAAGTTTGCTGCCTGTCCCTCATTAGTGTCCTACCAATTAAGAAAATATGTTAAAGTCTCATCGGCTTGCTCTAAATCCTGCCTGGCATCAACTGATTTGTCTATTATAGATGTTGTTATGTCACACAGAGGTTCAACTTGGGCAATTTCACGACACAACAATCTTATTTGTGTTATTAGTGCCTTATTAATTTGTATTGCCTCTGCTCTGAAATCGACAGGCTGGGGAAGACTCTTGAACTTCTCTACTTGAGCTGATAATTGAGAAATTTTCTCATCTTTTGTTTTCACCATCTGTTCATTCATTGCCTTCAATTTCGCTAATGCCTTCGATAATTCTTTGTCTCTGAATCGCTCTGAATCTACCCTTTGTTTCTCTTCATGCAACTGTTTGTTCAGTTGGTTATTTAACTGTTACTACGCGGACAGTTGCTGTTGTAGTTGTTATGCCTTCTGATGTGCCTCCGATAGCTTTGTTTGTAGTGAAGCGATCGCCTGATCCTTTTCTTTCAATAAATTGCTCACCTCCAATGCCTTATCCATGGTGGCTGCCGAATAGGCACCAGCATATTGGGACAACTTTTTCAAGTCATCGGAGGGGTCGAATTCTTCCTTCCACACTACATTGGCTATTACTGTTTGTTCAGGGAACAAGGAAGGTTGATAAATCCTTCTCCTTTTCCGTTGTCGCTTTATTACAGCCCTGTGTTTTGGGCTATAGAAAACATCCAATGGAGGAATATCCTCCACCTGCAAAATAATTTGATCTGAAGGATCCTTGGGAATTATTTCTACTTCTGTAGTCAGGGGTAGACCGCTGGTTCCTTTGCTTGGAACCTCTTTCAAGGTTGTATCCTATGTAGCGGCCGCTTTGGATGTATCGGCATCCATTGAGCTTTCAAGATTGCTTATAATTGAATTAAATTGTTGCCATTCCTGGAGAAATCTTGGGTCAATCTGAGTGTCGACATTCACCTCTTTGGTGCTCTGCTCTTGCTGCTTTTTCTATTCCTCCTCCCGTATTCTCTCCTATTCTTTCTTTTGCGCTTCCTCTCTGTCTTTCCTCTGTGTTTCCTCTTGTTCTTTCCTCTTTGCCTCTTCCTATTCTAACCTCTGAAGTTCCTCCCGCTCTCTTCTTTGGACTTCTTCAAAGATTTCGGATGTAGCAGGAGGTTCGCTGGTAAGCTGCTGCTCAGGCTCGCTTGATTGTATCATCGAGGCAGTGGCTAACAAATCTAGAGGCAGAGTTTGCAACCTCTGCTCTCTAAGTTTGTTAAATTCAACTAACCCATCATCATGGTATCTCAAGTATGGGGGTTTACGCAGTGCATTATATTAGATCATTTTGGGATTCAACTGCGTTAAGTAAGTCATTCACGTATGACCATTTCCATGAGAGGTAGTCGTAACTGACTAATTTCTCATGATTTTTGAATAGTTCACCTTAGCACTCATTGCATCAGGTGATGCTCACAGGGGTGAAGAAGTGGGATTGAAACTAGTGAAATGTGGAGAACGAATCACATAGCATCAATCATCACTTCCGGGGCTTGCACCCATTAACCAGGACTTCCCAGGAGATCACCCATCCTAGATCTCCTCTGGCTCAAGCGCGCTTAACTGTGGAGTTTTTACCCAAAATCAAGCCCACTTAGCTTGCTACCCCATTTGCAAAACCTTAGCAAGTTAAGCTTGCTACCCCATTTTGCAAATGGGGTAGAAAGCTAAGTGGGCTTGATTGTGGAAAAACTCCACAGTTAAGCGCGCTTGAGCCAGAGGAGTTCTGGGATGGGTGACCTCCTGGGAAGTCCTGGTTACCGGGTGCAAGCCCCGGAAGTGATGATTGATGCTATGTGATTCGTTCTCCACATTTCACTAGTTTCAATCCCACTTCTTCACCCCTGTGAGCATCACCCGATGCAATGAGTGCTAAGTGAACTATTCAAAAAATCATGAGAAATTAGTCAATTACGACTACCTCTCATGGAAATGGTCATACGTGAATGACTTACTTAACGCAGTTGAATCCCAAAATGATCTAATATAATGCACTACGTAAACCCCCATACTTAAATTCAAAAAGAGTCAAGGGATCTCTACTTGGATGGTTCCCCTCAAGAATTGCACAATTTTCAGGGGGAGCATCTCAACTAGAAAATTGTCTAAGTCTGGAATGACAACCTGTGGGTGGTAGATAAACAAGTTGACATGCACAGGCTGGCAAGCCACTGAAACTTAGTTGAAGCCTATGTCCTTGACAGTGCAAGACATGTTGCTAAGGATGGTTGGTAAGGAGGCTCCAAAATGAAGCTAAGGAAAACTTTTGGAGGGTGGTTGTAGCCACTACAACACTTGGCGACACACTGGTAGAAATCAATCTCTTTGTATGGACCTTGTTTTTTGAAAAAAACGTCTAACTCCTTCGGAAGTATTGCTCGATTCTCAAATCATCTTGATTCCCACACTAGCTTGATTGAAAGATGTAGCACATGCCATGATCTTGGTCATTCAGCACACATTCCAAGCCAATTCAACACAGTTGTTTCAATTGGGGATGAGCGGTATATTGGTACACAATCAATATGATAGTCAAAGTTTAAGTTTCATCTTTGGTGTTGCTCTGCTACCAGCAGGCATGGACAGTACCCTGGCGGAGTCACGCAAGAACACAAGCATCGCTCCGCTTCTAGCGAGCCTGGTTAGTACCCTGATAGAGTTACTTGCATCACCTCTCTGCGTAGGAATCCTTTCTCTTCTTTTGTCTTATTCATTTTTCATTTTTTCATTTTTTTCAACAACTATTCATAGCACTTATTCATTTCGGAGGCGGAATAGGGATCCTGAATTATTGAGAGTAGAAGAAGTTGTTCCTTCAGAGAAGTATTTTTTATATACCTCTGACATACTTGGTAAGGTTTTTCCCTTCGCCTTACTCTACTTGACTGAGATGACAAGGGTTAATCCAAAAACAACCAACTAGAGTAGGTGATACTAGTTAGTGCGCAAGCGTTGTGTTTTCATCAAGGTTCACTTCGAACAGAATGTATTTTCAATTGGTGTATCATGGGCTGAAGAAAAAAATTTCATCATACAGAGATACGATGACAGATAATCAAGTATTGATAACTGCACAATTCCTGTTGTACTTTACCCAACTTGTTTCAAGAGTTGCACACGGTTCATGAGAAACTAACCTAAAAACATAACAAGAAAAAAACAACAAAAGAGAACAAAGTAGAAGCAAATGTGAAAGAAAAGGGAGTAAGAAAACAAGCAAGCAATTGAACAAACAAACAAGAAAGCAAACATGCATGCAAGTAAACCAACAATAAGCAAACACTACCCCTACTCCTAAGCTAACAGTGCATGGGTCTGCTCACATGAAGTGATACTTCCAATGCAGCCACTTACGCATTGGTCGACCCATATTGGTGAATGTGTGGTTCGCAAATAGCACAATCACACAAACCAACAAACATGAAAGATATAACGATGAATACAAACACACTCTGGGTTTAAGTGCGTCCACAGAGAAGAAATGAGTGAAAGCGCATGACATGTACTCTGTGGACTTGCCATGGTGTTGTGCTACACTCCATGCAGGTGTTAAACATACACATTCTCTTGAGTGCGACATGAAATCAAATGTGAGAAAGGTAGACTACTTACATCATGCAAGTGCGCTTGTTGTGTAATATTCCTCCAATGAAAGAGTGATGGGATCATGCGATTCGAGTGGAGGAAGCGAAATCTGGGTGTTTGGTTGATCTTCAATGCGAAGTAGAGAGTGATGAGGAGCCTTGTGTGTTTCAACAATTTCCTGATCAAAAGTGAAACCAACCTCAAGACAAAGAGGTCTTGACATAACCATCAGTTCAGACTGAAGTGCCTTGAGAGCTTGTGGGGTTTCGACTTCGTCGACAGGTAGATCATCAGAGACCAGTGGCCTAGACATATTAACAGGAAGTGAATCAACATCGTGACTGAATGAAGAAGTACAGAGATAACGATAGACACGATCAGAAAATTTGGGATGTTCGTTGGCATCCTCATGATTTGATGAATCATGCAAAGGGGTAGATGAGAAGAAAGGATGTTCACCCCCTGTGTTTTTAGAATTGATAGATGACAGATTGGACGAATTTTCAGAGGAAGGTGTGTCGTCTCTACAATGTAATGATAGACTGACATCCGATGTGTCCTATGAATGATCGGATGTAAAAACATCCATAAATGAGTTTTCACAAGGGAAATCAACAATGGCAGAATCACAAGGGATGTCAAGATAGAGTGAGTGAGGCATGGGTGGAAGGAATTCATCCTTCACTGTGGGTTCTTATTTGGATTCCTGCACACACTCATCATGAATGATGGCATAGGTTGGTTGCACAAAACCACCTCCATCAACAACTTGATCCTTGTTCACAACAAGTGTGGAGTCCAGAACAGAAGAACACAAGATAGTATAATCTGGAGGATCAATAGAACGTGGGGACGGAGGTTGAGGTAACAAGTCCAACAGGATTGCAAGTCATATTTGGGCAAATGTCAAAAGCAGGTGGGGTGGGAGGAAGTGAAAGTTCAACAAATGTGTGTGCATGTTCTCCCACATCACTCTACGGTGGTGGATCTATTCAATGAGGTGAAGACAGGTAGTCACTTGTGATAGCAACTGAGCCTGTCTTTGATTCCGCAGCTCCATCACCAAAGTATGCTAAGCGGGACTCGAGTGATTTCAATAATTGTGGATTTTTGGATATGTAAAGAAGATATTCGGATCTTCCATCGAGAAATTCCCAATCAATTTCATCTTTGGGAAATCAGTATGCAAGATTACAAAAGCACATGTAAAATTGTTTAGCAGATTCATCAGGTGCTTTCTGTAATTTCAGAATTTCTTCATTGAGTGATTTATGGTCAAAGTGATTGAAAGAACGGTCTATCTCTATGACCATATGAGAAATAGAATGAATATATTTTTCGGGCAGCATTGCACACCAATGCATTGGGTGCCCTCGAAGCGTGTGGGCGAACAACACGCAAGTCATGTAATCTTCAAAGATTTCATGTCTTTCGCATGAGCCTACAACACCGACTTTGTGCCTAACCAAGTCTATGTGGCCTCCACCATCGTATGATTTATGTGACAATTTATTCTAGATCTCTTCTGAGATTTCAAAGTCACTTCCATAAGACATACACTCCAGAAGAGAAACTTTGTAGTTAGTCAGGATAAGTATGCAGATATTCAAAATAGATTGCGAAGACTCATATTGTCATCTGGCCCTCCTTCTAGTGCCAAAATTTTGATGGTGTTGGACCCACCAACATGTCAAGGGATCTCCCCAATAAGAAGTCCCAACTAGACCTCAGACCGTTTGGTGTAGGAGTCCCAGAAGTGGGTCGTACGGTATTGTCTTAACCGCGATTATACGTAGAGGCAAGAAAGATGTCCTTGTTGGTAGCAAGGGTGTGACTAGCGTAGTAAGCCAAGGAAGGTGCATGAAGGGTTCTAAAACATCGAAAGGGGAATGAGTGCACCCCTTAGAAACCTATGGAAACACATAGCTTGGAAGGGAACACACGAGAAAAGATACATCACAAGCTGGAAAGCAGGGAAACCAATGATCCAAAGTGATGGTTAAACCAACAACACATCTCAGTAAGATTCATACATACATAAATAGAAAGATTCCATACACACATGCGTAAGAAAATAGCTAAATATATTATTAGAGTAACCAAGATAGCTAAAATACAATAACAACATATGCATGAAACATGTTGGCTCTATTATACTAAGAGTGAAAATCCAATCATACAATGCAACCATGACCAACCTAGTCCCGACAAAGGAATGTTACAATCACTACTACCTTCTCCTCCAAAGAGATATACTAGTTCTGCACTGTGGAGAAGCCAAGGCTCGTTACAATACACTCTAAGCTTTCTCTAAGATGCACTTATAGGAATCTTGGCTCCCAAAAAGCCTGTATAATGAGTAATGAAGTTCTATAAATAGAAAAGGGCAGGGTAACCCTTGACATTCCCCTTTGTGACTCTTCAACTGCCCTCATGACTCTTCAACTACTACATGAATGTTACATTTGACTATTGACACTTGATCTTTCACTTTTACAACACGTTACATTACAATCTGCACATGTACCCATGTGAGACAAAATATGCTTAAGTAAGCCATGAAAGACATCACTAATATTTATATAGTTGTGGGAATACCAACTCTTTGACATCCTCGCGATGATCGACAGTGGCAAACTGATGCCAAGCTTGGTAGTCCGTGATGGTGTCCATGTACTTTGTGGTGACATCCTTCTGGAAGCGAACTCTTGCCTCCACTGCATCCGAGTACACTGATTTTACTCCTCTGTCCAACTTTTTTGATAACATGTGCATCATAATCTTGAGTACATCTGGACTAGCAACATACTAATGCATAGTATCTATGTTAATCTCAAAGTCTGTGCCGATGGCTATGCGGATCAACTCGTCAAAGTGCATGTCTAGCTCCAGTTGGACTTGGTTCTTTGTCTTAGCCTCAATGAGTGTGCCAATGGATGGGATCACATGTGTGTGCACAATGACGTTCATGCTCCTGAACACTGTGCATGTGATCGACAACATTTCTCACCCTGTCTACTCTATGCCAGCTATTGGGATGGGTCTATAACCTACATGGACACAGTTTCATCAATATGTGCATGTTACAGCTCTTGTTGTACCTATTCATGTTGTGCTTCCTTCTCTCCTTTGCATAGCTCCTGTTCTTCCCTGTGTTGTCACTTCAAATCCTACAACTCCTTCTCTATTTCATCCATCTCTATTTCCTCCATATTTGTTTCTCTCTTTGCCTTTGCACGATCCTCCTATCGCGTTGTTGCTCCTTATCCTCAATATCCAAGGTTCTTTCATCACAAGTGGATCTTATTTGAACTTGCAGCTTTTCTCTGCCTCTGTGTTGTCCACAACCTTCCTCCTGCCTTGGTCATGCGTAGGTCTACTACCCTCTACTACTGCTGATGGTTTTTCTCTCTACAATGTCGTTGTCATTTCATCTTGATACCCTTTTCTATGAACAGCTTAGTGTCTTCATAGATAGGCAAGCTCATAGACTCTCAATCAACTGCATCTATAGTTTTTCTCTCAATGATGTCCTTTGACCCTGCTCTCTGGGAGGCCAATGTACCTATATTGTTGAGAGGCAGACGAACACCTATGATACCTGAATACATAGCAACACTCATGGAAAGAAATTTTTCAGTTGAAAACCAAAACAATGTGGAGGACTGACATGCAACATACCTACGTGGTTATCTATGAAGATTGCACAATTTTCACCGGGAGGCTGGGAGACTGACTTCCAAAACTATGCAAGGCACAATTCGAGCTGTCAGGAGGCTGGCTGACTCCTAGAACTGTGCAATGCATAGTCCAGTCTAGACTTCTAAGGAATGAAACTGCATAATACACAATTTCATTCAGAACTAACATGCAAACCAATAAACTACATAGGTAGTTTCTGGGGCCAGCAAGGCACTGCCTCCTAGAATTGTGCAATGAGAGCAGAGGCTAGTTCTGGGCTAGACTTGCACAATTTCTAGAGGGAAGGCAGAGCCTTCACTTCCAAAAATGCACATTTGCTAACTAGGCAAGGCAAGGTCTGGGCCAAGGCAGCCCAGACCTGCTGATGGGCGATTGGAAACATGAGAAGTCTGAATGCATGGTGAATTTGAGTGCAAACAAGAGTGAATGATCATGCATGCAAGCAATGAGTGTGGGATTCAGAAAACAGGAAAGCAATCATGTGTGTGAAGCGAGTCACCGCAACAGTGACCGTTAATGCAGAAACAATGTCATGCATGCGACAGCAGTGAGATGCAAATAAAAACTAAAACAAAGCTTCTACAATCTAACTTGCTTCAAAATTATAACAATCATTCATTGAAATCAAATAGACAACACTTACACAAAGCAGAATGAAAAAGCGACAGAAACGCAACATAAGACATGAGAAGCAGACTTACCCTAAAAAAGCTGAGTTGAATGTGTCAAAGACTCGTAGATGTGATGTGGAATGTTAGAGTTGTAAGATCGATCTATGGAATAAGCTTTGCAACGTCCAGCAAATGAGGTTTGATAAGATCGAGGTTATGATGCACATGCCACAAATCTAGGAAAAAGTGAAACTTGGTAGGACGTTTCTAAAATGATCTTTGCATGTAACCTCCAACTAATAAAAATAGATCCCTAAAATCTAGGGATGCTTTCCTTTTTTATTTTTCAGGAAAAATAGGCCATGCATGCAAATCAACCTTGCTCAGTCCTGGAGGAAACCAATCAACCTGACAACACATGCAACAGCCTGCAAGCATGGGGATGAAATTTGTGCAGTTTCTGGGTTGAGCAAGGTTGGTTTTCCCTCAGGCATTGCACAATTTCTAGGGCCAGCAGGTCACTGTCTCCCTGAATTACGCAATTTTTGAGCTGAAACCTAGTGTTGGGCTTAATTGCCCAATTTCTGGAGGGAAGGATTCCTGGCTAGGTTGTGCAATTCTAGAGCCCAACAAGCAACCCAGCAGGATTGCATAATTTCTAGAGGGAATGATGGTTCCCCTCCAAAATTGCACAATTTTCAGGGGGAGCATCTCAGCCAAAAAATTGTCTAAGTCCGAAATGACACCCTGCAGGTGGGAGACAAACAAGTTGACATGCACAAGCTGAAAGGCCACTGAAACTCAATTCAAGCATACGTACTTGACAGTGCAAGACATGCTACCAAGGATGGTTGTTAGGGAGGCTCCAAAACGAAGCTAAGGAAAAATTTTGGAGGTGGTTGTAGCCGCTACAACAGATTCGTTTTTCTCTGAAAAGACATCACCACTACTAGTATGTATATTTTCTTCCTAAAACAACTAGAGGTGGTACATCTACTATTACATGAAAAAATCATAAGTCTCTCGAACCTCCATGATAAGCATTATTAGTTATAAAGGTTTTTTGCCAGATTTACTTTTTTTTCATTCCCAAGGGTAATATTTTTACAAAAAAAATATTTTTACCCATGATAAAGATATCTTTCATTACTATGCTTTTAATTTCACGACGATTTTTGCATAACAGAAATTTGCGCATTTATTGCACTTTATCATCTTCCCATTTAGATGGGTATGATTTGATTGTTTCCCTTCATGATAATTAATGCCTCTATATGAATTTAACTTCCCATAATCCTAAAGATTGTGGTTGACCTTTCTCCTATTGGACGAGGTAGGAAATATCACATGTGTGTTATGACTGGGCACAAAAAATAAAAAAATAAAATAATAATAATAATAATAAAAATAATAATAATGATAATAATAATAAAAATAAAAAAAAATGCAATTATTATGATAATCACCAACTCATAAGTATACTGAATGATACTATTTTGACATGTTTTTATTTCTACTAAGGGATTTTTGGTTTGAACAGCTCTATATAGAGTCACTGCAACAATTTTATGAATTAGCAAGTATGGGTGGTAAGCCTATCCAAAATGAATCTACTTTGCTACATGTTACTGAGAAATCTCGAAGGATCCTAGAGTGGATAGGTTGGGCCGAATACTTTACTCGAATGCAGGGATTTGACAATGTCGTTGCTTTGGAATTTTTGCATAATTTGAGAAATGAAGTCACAATGGTCAGAGGCAAACAAATAATAGTCAATGAGACAATTCTAGAGGAGGTCACAGGTCTTTCCATAAAGGGAGAAAAATGGATAGATAAGCACACTAGACTTCAAAGCACTATGGAAATATTTATAGACCCTAGTGAATAATTAGCCTATAAAGGCAAAGGTTTTCACCCTACTTCATTCATAGAATCATGGCGGGAGCTAACAAAAGTAGTCCATAGGTATTTTACGTGTGATGGCCACCATGACGTGGTAATACCACAACACCTCAAATTGCTAGCGGCATTAAAACAAAAGGTAGTCATAAATTTGCCTTTCTTTTTAAATTTTCTCTTACATGACATTGTTGGAAGACTTGGTAGAATTAAGGACCCCAATTCTACAGTTAGTCATCATTGTTTGATTCAATTGCCAATCATTAGAGAATTGAGACAATAACAGTTAACCTAGTATAACTTCATGAGACCTAATGAACAACCATCTCTAGAAGAAATGCATGAAGTGGAAAACTCTCAGCCTAAAACAGAAAATGCTCAGCATGGAGTAGAAAACGTTCAGCCTGAAACAGAAAATACCAAGCCTGAAGTAGGAAGTACTCAGCCAGAGTAAAAAAATGCCAGTCAAGAATAAGATCAGACCCCAGCATTACAAAACCTAACTAGAGTCGAGAATAGATTAGATTTTGTCTTAGTATCTTTTCCTATTAAGCAAAGAAGGTATGACAGATTGGCCCGAGCAAGCCAGCCCATGATTTCTATTGGACATGCATAAGAAAGAGAATTGTCTCAAGAATCCCCTGCAGAACAGTCGGGTAATTCACCTCAAATCTATGAAGAAGAGATAACCCAAGTTTTGGAGAATATGGGGACCCCTTGCACTATTGAAGGAGATGTGAGTTGTTTTGAGAACCCACCATAGAAAATATCTATTCCTAATTTTTTGACCTCCCCTCCCAATTCCAATGATACAGAAATATTACCATCTTTAGAAAATCTTGAAAGCATGCATTGCCATGAAAAATTAGGGGAGTCTATTGAAGCTTTGAAAGAACCATACTCTTCCATGGAAGGGACCATCTTTTCGTCCCCTGAATAAGATATTCATCTGTTGCTGCCATGAGGACTTTTTCTTTCTAAGGCTTGGGCCTCTCTCCTTCTTCACTTGATTCACTGAAATATTCAGAATTAGAATCATATTGAGCATGACAAGCACATTCTTCAGGATCAGAATATAAACAATCTGAAGAACTAGAATCTGAATATTGTTCCATGTGAGCATGTAATTCTTCTGCAGAAGAAGAACTGAAAGAATCATAAGCTAATTCTTCTATCTAATGCTGCTGAGAAATTTCCTTGATGGTAACATTCGGGCAACACTCTGTTTTGTGTGCTCGAGAACCACATTTCATGCAGAGCATTGGTTCTCTTCTTTCTTGCTTAACTTGTTTGGCTTTCTGAGCAAAGGCTTCAGATTTCTTGCCTCTATTTAACTTTGACTCTTCACCTTGTGGACATCTGGAGGATGTATGTCCATTTTGCCCACATAACCAACAAGTGATTTTGTTCCACTTCTCCTGATTGGCTGTGTGCAGGTGAATATCAGAGGGATTATAATAGTGTGTTCTGGGAACATACTTATAATACCCTCTCTTTGTTCTAGAGGCTTGGCCTCTCACTGGTTTAGAATACCTTTTCTTGTCCTTTGGATACTTTCTTCTATTCTTGTAGAAAGTTTCTTTGAACTCTCTCTTTTCTCTTTTTGACCAAAGGATCATCTGTTGTAATTCCATACTTACTGCATATGGACTTCTTGTATGGTAATCTAGAAAGCCTTTCCAGGGATTTATTTACCTTTGAGCTTGTACAAAGACTTACTAGTGTCTTTGTAATGTGAGCATATATCTCGCCCCATGTGTATGACTCAAAAGGTAGCTGAAAGACTTCTTGCAATCTAATATAATCTACAAATCTGGATGGCAGGGCTGCAAGATATACCTGTTTCCACAACAGGTTCTCTTTAACTTCATATATTCTCTGCATCCAATCTCTATGGAATTCTTCATATTGGGACATCTTGTGGCACTTTAAATTCATCAAAATAACTTCATTTTTATTAGCAATTTCTATTTCACTTCCACACCAATGTTCTAAGATCATTGATGTCAAGGCTCCTATCATATTGCTGGTGATTGTGCCATCAAAATTGTGTATTACATCTCCTTTCTCATCTTTGAAAACTTCTGCTTCCATTGTTTCAATGAGTTTAGGAGAAGATTCTGTCTCCCACCACCTGAGGAGTGTTCCTGTAAAACATTGAATAATGGTTCTGCAAACATCTATTTCACTTTTCCCTCCAAGACATATGATTTTATATTTTGTATACATCATGTCAATCATCTGCCTGATTTGGCCGACACTCATGTTATCTATGTTCCACTCTCTGTGGGAATCTAGAAAAAAGGTATGTGCTTCAAGGAGTTTTCCTTTTCCTTCAATGTCAAGTGCGGGATATTTGGTGAACCTATGCTGAAGAGGTTCATATATGGGGAAGATTTGTGTGTCCTGACTTTTCTGTTCCTTCCCTTTTTGTTCTTATTCTTCATCCTTAAACAAGGATGCAATAGTGATATTTGGTGTAGCCTCAGATTCTGACGATGTGGCTACTTCTTTAGGAAATAATGCTGGAAATTTTTCCACAGATTTCACATGATTTTGAATTTTTATGCCCCTTCTCACAACAAAGGAGTTTGGAACTGGTTTCTTAATTTTGGAGAGATTCAACTTCTCAAATTTATCGGTTAGACCAGTTATGATATGTTTAGTTGCATCTAAATGATCAACTGATTTTTCTTCAACTCCTTCTATCTTTGATTGATACTTGGACAGTATGAAATTGTTCCTTGACTTCTCCTGATTTTGCAACATTCATTTCTAAGCCTTTTACTGCAGTATTTGTCCAGTTCAATTGTTCACTGGCTTTTTTTATTCTACCATCAACGCCGAGGGCATTGTCATCTTTTTGTACCATTGGGATGGCTTTGGCTGCATTTTGATTTTCTCCTATAACAGTTCCTTTATAAGGAGGAAAGGTTGTAGGGGTTTCAACCTTGGATCCATCTAATGCAACCCAAGCATGTTTTCTTGCTGAAGCACTAGTAGAACCAGTAAAGACATTCAATGGAGCAATATTATCTTTCCGTTAATAGAAAGATATCCAAGTGTTATTCATCTCCATATAGTGTTTCCAATCTTCAACAAATTGTTTCTTCTCTACAGGAGTGTAATTTTGATCAAATTCGTCAGCCTGAGGATTAGTGTATAGATCCAAATTTAACATAGCTTTCATCCATTGGGCACTAATCTAAGATTTCAAACATCCATCCATAAGAGAGAAAAATTTATGCATTTCCATTACTGCAGGCTTTTTGCTGTCAGAAGGAACAGGACGAAATTTGCACTCTGGTATCAGGCCATTGGCCTGCTCAAGATATCCCAAACCATATATGGGCTTGGCTGGTCTCATTTGACATATCATCTCAGTCAACCTTATGCTTAATCAACATATAATGAATGTTAATCAAACACACTCATATGCTTACATTTTCCTAATGAAAAGTATGGATGCACAAAATACCATTAAGATGTAAATTAGACCTAATAAAAACCCAACCTAGATGTTAATGAGACATTAACAATATATAAAAATCAACTCAAAATACGTGGTTCATAAATTGTCGTGGATATTCCACTAGACAATTCGTCACAACATATCTAACAAATTATTCTTAAAATATGAAATCTACATTATGAGGGTTTATTCACTTCAAATTTTATGAATCTATAAATTATTGCTTATTGCACATACATGTAAATTATAACTATGTAAAATAGAGAACAACAAATAAAAACTCACAAACCATGATTTGACAAAAGAAATAACCTGGGAAACCCTTTAGGGAGAAAACCTTGATAAAAGGTGAGGCCCCTTTGCTCTCTTTCCTTGAATAAAAAATGGTTGCAAGTACCAAGAAGTAAGGTATGTGGCCTATGGGCTATTACAATGAACAAATCCTCTTTGTATGTTCTCTCCCTATACCTCTCAGCAACTCTACTCATCTATGGAACAAGATGTGCTCTAAAATAATGGAACCCCTTTTCCTCGTAGTGGCCTAGTTATAACACTATCTGAAAACCTACTAGTGGTTAGGTTTGACTCCTTCAACTCTTAACTAGAGTTACAACATTGACTCTTCTAGATTCCTCTTCGTCAATATCACATGGTTATCCCCTTTTCCATGAATAATGGGGGCTAATGTGGCATCCTCTTGAATTATGGTGGACAAAACAAGAAGGTCAAATTCCAAATGACATAAATTTTGCATACAAACTTTGATTGAGGTCGTTATTGCGTCATTGGAAAGGTAATTGTGTGAGAAATAGGAAAATAAGGTATAATTCTAAAGTTGAAAAGTTTTACCCCACAATTGTAGTGGTTACAACCACCCTCCAAAATATTTCCTATGCTTCGATTTTGGATCCTTCTTTCTTAATGACAACAGCTCATCTCACACTAATCCAGGTATTCTTGCTTCGACTAAGACTTATATTTTCATTTTGGCTTGTTTTTGTTTACTTAGTTGATTTTCTAACTCACAACTTGATCTCCTAACTCGATATCACAATAGTTTTGGGCTTGCCCCCAAAACTACGCAATCCTTGAGGGCAACTAGTCTTGCTGATAGGAATTGCACAATCTTGATTTCCATTGATCCTTGAGATCAGGAAATGTGCATTCATGAGGAGGCAGCCCAGAACTGAGCCTAGAAATTTCGCAACCCTCACTAAGCTCATAAACATCACAGTGCACTGAGTCGAAAAGTTGCCCAGTTCCCAGAAATGTGTTGTCTTCCCTGGCAATGTGCATGGCAAGTTTCCCCAGAAAAAATAGAAAATCAAAAAGAATCCCTAAAAAATAGGGACCTGTTTTTAGTATCCTGAAGGAGACAATTGCATTATTTTAGAGACTTCCACCAAGTGTCGTTTTTTCCTTGATTTCAGGCATGCGCGTCATAAACCTTAATTTGTCCATATGTACTTAATTCATGTTGCTAGAGCTCATTTTCACATTCGATCTTGGAGCTCTAGCATTCCTGAGGAGATCAAGGAGCTTTCAATACGATCGTCATCACCTTTTCGGGTGAGTTTTTCTTTTATAGTATTTTGTCACTTTTTATGTCGCTTTTTGTTGTTTGGCTTGTGTGAGTGTTGTTTCACTTGTTTCTCTTCATGATTGTTGTCTTTTTGATTTGTTTTAACTTGTAGAAGTTTGGTTTCAAGTTATGGATTGCCTCTCCCAAGTGTCGCATTAGTTTTCATGTTTTTGCACCAATGGTCGTCGTTGTGGTGACTCTCCTCACATACTTCGTTTTCCTTCCATTTGATCAATTGTTTCACTAGATTCACATGCATTCATCTAAACTTAGTAAGATTTGTAATCATCTTCACACTATCTCTCAGATATGCTTGTTTTTCACACTTCCCTTAGGGAGATATGGATTTCTCTTAGTTGGATCTCACTTTGCACAACTTCCATTGAGCAATCTAGAGGCTCAAGCCACAAGATTGGCCTATGGAATTACGCAGTGCATAGTCTAAGCTTGCACTAACTGCGCATTGCGCAGTTCTAGGAGCCAGCCTCTCAGCTTAGCCATTGAGACTGTGCAATGTGCAGCCTCTCTTAGGTTGAACACTGCATTGTGCACTTCCAATCATCAAGCTTCCACCTTGGCTACAGTAAGTGCATAGTGCAAATTTCCCATAGTCATCCAGTCCCCACTGCCAAGAAAAATTGTGCAATCCCTCACATCTAGTGCCCGGATTGCTACTTGAACTTGCCTTGAAGTTCTTTTGGTTTAAATTAACATTTTATTGCCATGAGTGTCCTCTCTATCCCACAAGTAAAATATTTATTGAGAATCTCTCCATTAGTCATAGTTAACATGGCACCTAAGAGAGCTACATCAAAGGAAACCACTAAGACAAGTACTAGGGAAGCAGTTGATCATACATAGTTGATTTACCAATGTATGTAGATACTCAATTGTTTTTAGAGAAGGGAACAACACTGACATGGCAACAGATCAAAGACACTTTTGCAAAGGACTTTGAGGCAGACTTAGAGGACCAACAGATTTATCTTAGCATCTTGAAGTGAGGGTTATACAAGGTTGCATGCAGGTACCGCTCCTTCCCATGTGCGAACATCATCAGTTGGATTGTCTCACATACGGATGAATAGACAATGAAATTGAGAATTTCTAGCAGGAAGAAGCTCGCCACCTTTAGGTCAGAAGAATTTCAGCAGATGTATCACTTGCCCAAGTTAGTGAAGTGCATGGACTCACTTTTCTATGCCACCCAGAATTATGTGAATATAAGATACATTTTCAAACACTGGGTGAAGGAGCGATCAAAGTTTCAGTGGACACCCACCTATGTTTACAAGACAAAGTCCCTCGGGAAGGCTTACCAGTTCTTGATTATCTTTTCCTACAAAATATATGGTCAAGAGAGCACTGAAACCTTTCCTGGAGGGTGGGCAAGCCTATTGGACCAGTTGGTGAGTGATGGGAGGCCTTTCAACTGGTCAGATTTGTTGGCTTAACAATTGAAGGCCCATGTAGCACATGCTCAGAATCTTCCCAAGGATGAGTGAGCAAGGTTCCATATGTTTCTATACTTATTGGATGCAATTTATGCACAAAAGTAGTTCCCTAACATGAATTGGACATGGAGACCATGAGATACTCTCATGAACATCTATTACAAGTTACTTTCATAACAATTATTGAGGAGTAATGGCATGGCTAATTGACCACTTTAGCATCCTGTTGTACAAGCTTATATTTGAACTGGATCCACCTTGCACGCCCCAATAAGCAATTGAGGTGATAGTAGACATTGCAAATTTATGCCTCACCAGGTGGCACCTTCATTAGAGTGTTTCATGGAGATAAGCCTCCGCATGTCTGACCAAGGTATGCCACTGACAAACTGATCATGCAAGAAGTATCATACCACCTCGCTACAGGGCTGTCAGCAGCACTGCATAGGAAGAAGAAAATGTTACGACCCACTCTTCCTATGTGGATCATATTATACAAGATTAAGAACTTGAAAGTCGCAAATGTTGAGGCTAAGGACAATGTGAAATTTGAATTTGACACTAAGGACTTTAATCTGTATGATCCCCACAGTATTTGCAAGGACCATTGTACGAGAGTTTACTTTCCATGGGTCAACAGGTAATTTCATTAGCCAGAGGAGGATCCTTGGAGGTACTGCTACAATTCCTCTAAACTCAATGAGCCCGTCAGTATAGAACTTAAAGGATGTTACACACACAATAATAGTTCCGGAAGTAATAATAGTAAAACGAAGTAATCCTATGCAGGACAAGGGAAAGAGGAATATTGCTGACAGTCCAGAGGGAGAGAAAAACTACAAAATGAAAGCATATCCTCTTATCGCAAAGGAAGCACAGGCAGCAGAAGAAAAGAGGAAGCAAATGATGCAGAGAGTAGAGCGGGGGAAGAGAGAAAAGCAGAGTTTGCAGGAAGCAGAACTGAAGCTGCAGGAAATGGAGAAGAAGCTAAAGGAAGAATAGGAGTTGAGGAGGAGAGAATGAGAACAGGAGGAAGAACAAAGGCAAGGAACGATGATAGAGGAAACAACACTGATACATGTTGAAGAATTGGAACAAATAGCAGGCAAGGAGAAAGGTGAACAAATTCATATCGGGAGCTTACTCAACAGATTGAGAAATTGATTGAACTGACAGACATGGACTTGGAACACGAGCCATAGCATGAAGATGTTGATATGATGTCGAGAGCACCATAAGTCATCTCTCAGTCTCCACCACCTCCAACAATAGAACTATCCCTGAGAAAATAAGGATATTTTGTTCTCCTTAGATGATGATCTGGTCATGGATGTGTACAATCTATCATTTGATGAGTTCCAGAAGAGGATTGTACAAGCGCAGAGGAACCACCTTCCAAATGAACACGCTTCACCTACATTCATCAAAGAAAGGGTGATAGTCTTAGATACCATGAAGCATCCAACTGTCATTGTCGAAGCCATCTTGGCCTATGTAGGAGCAACAAGATCAAATGTTCAGTATTTGGCGACCGAGAATGAGCAACTAGGAAAGAACTTGCGGGCTTCCAGGAAAGAGGTAGAACAACTCTGAGAAGCAGTGTAGAATGCATTTTTTTCTTTGGGGGAGATGAGAATGGTGATACTTATTAAATTATCAACACTCTGAACAACCATATGGAAGCTCTATGATGAGTTTGTCACCATATATAAAGCAGTTGTCCATTTACATGGCATACAACAGTAGAGTAAAGAGTTCGTTAAAACTTTCAGAAACATACATGATGTCATCGCCTATGTACAAGAGTGGAAAATGCAGTTCAAAGGGACCCCGTTTGACTTAGTGAAGAAAGTGAATCCACATGCAGATCTGGAGAAAGCAAAGGTTCAAATGTTGATTCAGAACAATAAGAAGCTCGCCTCATTCATTAGTAGCACATAGGCCTCATATGTTTGGTTTTACAATAGTTTCAATGTCTTGGTGACAACACATCATATCCCATCAATCAGTTCCCTCACTAAAGCTAAACCCAAGAACCAATTCTGGTAGGAGGTCAAAGAGTACTTGGAGCAGCTAAGGCAGGAAGCCACTAGGGAATACTTGGAGTTGAACGCACACAACATGCAGAAGTTCATCGGTGGTCCTGTTAAAGTCAATACAATGTTGCTCATGCTTCAAAACGAATTGGACACAGGTCCAAGAAAGTGTACTCGAATGACATGGAGGCTAGAGTCATCAAGACATCATTAAGAAGTTTGAGGACACCATCACACAGTATCAAGCTTGGCACCAATATGTGACTGAGAAGAGGCAAGTGAAGGTTGTTGAGTTGGACTTCCCCCAAACTCCGAAATCATAGTGTTGTGTCTTGTTAGGTTGTCCCTACCCTATTTTTTCTTATATGGGTATGTCAAGTGGAAAATGTGATATTATTTGTAATTATGTTATAAGTGAGGTTCCAAGTGTCAATATTGGAATACGAAAAGTCATCATGTAATGTAATGTGTTGTTTTGTGAAGAAGTTTAATAGTCATGAGGGTAGTCCAAAGGTCACAAAGGGGAGTTTAAGAGTCAACCCCTCTTCTTATAAATAGAACCTCATAACTCATAGAACAAGCTTTTGGGAGCCAATCTTTTGGTTAGTCTTAGGCTTAGGAAGATCTCGGGGGTAATGTGAAGAGCCTCGGGTTCTCCATAGCGTAGAGCGAGTATAATTCTTTGGAGGAGTAGGTGTTCTTGCTTGTAATGTTCTGCTATTGGGGCTAGTGTTCGCCAATGGTGTATGTATGGATGGAACTTTCACTTATAATAATAAAATCAAAACTAGCACGCTTTCATGCATATGTTGTTAATATAGTAGGACTATTCTTTTTGTATTGGCAATGTATGTTATATAACTTAAGCATATGCTTTTGAACTATTTTGTTTGCATTTGTATGAATATTGTTGAATGTGTGTTATTGGATTAAATCATCACTTTAAATTGTAGAGTATTCTTCATCTTAGCTTGTGATGTCATTTCACTCATGTGTTCCTTTCAAGTTGTGTACTATTACAGGCTTCCAAGGGGTGCACTTCATTTTCCCTTCATGTGTTGTAACCTTCATGCATCGCACTTGAATCTCTATAGGGTCACACATTTGGTCTTACCAAAAGTTATCATACTCTCCTCTACGTATTTCTGTTGTCAAGGCATAACATTACCACCCACTGTTTGGACTCCTACACCAAACGGTGTGAGGTCTAGTTAAGACTTCATATCGGGGAGATCTAGTGAATGTTGGTGGGTCTAGAACCATCAACGTTTCTGGTACTAGAAGGAGTGGCAGATGACAAGCTGAGCCCTTGAAGTTTATTTCAAATTTCTAGACATGTTTGATGACTTCTCACCAAATCATAACCTAGACATGTTTTTCTAACTCTACAAATTTGAAAGTGTTAGCAAGAATTTTAAATGACTTGTCCAAATTTAAGTTCAGTGGCGAGGGTGGAATAATTACTCAGGCATGCAGTTTCTTTTCTTAGTTTCTATGACAGGAATGACATCCAGTCTAAGGATGTTTCCTATGGATTGTTTGCTCTCATGTTCGAAGCGCACACAAAGCAATGGTGTCACACATTTCCCATAGCCTCCATACACTCTTTCAAATAGTTTGTTGTTAAATCATGTCACACTTTCGTTCTCTATGATTGTCAGGCCAGACAGTAACTCCATTGGACAGAAAAACTGATTCATTTCATTCCATCAGGTATGTCTTTGTTATATACAATAGGGTGTGACTATGCAATTCATCTCCTGATGACTGTTCACATTCTTAATTTAATTATTTACATAAATTCACCCAATCATGAGGAATAGGTGTCAACATTCCCCCCCTTAATCTAAAGGGATGTTGGTGAGTCAAAGCATCGTACTAAATCTTTCAAGTTTTTCTCTTCCAAACGCTTTGGTGAAGATGTCTGCAATTTTCTCATTTGTGGAACAATGCCGGAGATGAATTGTTTTGGCCTCAACATGATGTTGGATCAGATGATATTTAGTATTGATGTGCTTTGTTTGATCATGGAACTTTGGGTTCTTGGCCAATTTTATTGCAGAGGTGTTGTCAATCATGAGTGGAGTTGATTGTACTTGTTTTACCTGCAAATCTTCAAGAATTTTCCTGAGCCACACAATTTCTTTGTTGCTTCAGCTGCTGCCACGTATTCTGCTTCTGTTGTGGAATCTGTTGGAACTGATTGTTTGCGTGATCTCTAGGAGACAGCTCCTGATCCAAGACTCATAGCATATCCTGAAGTAGATAGACCAGTTTCTTTGTCTCCATCGAAGTCTGAATCAGAGTATCCAATCAAGCTGAAGTCGTTTACCTGTGTATACTTGATTCCAAGGTCTTGAGTTCCTTTCAAGTACCTTAGAACTCTTTTTGCAGCAGACCAATGTCCCTCACAAGGCTTTTGCATAAACCTGGAGAGGATTCCAACAGCAAATGAAATGTCTGGTCTAGTAGTAGTGAGATAGATGAGACTTCCTATAAGCTGTCTGTACTTTGTTGCATCCTCAAATTCTTTTCCTTGAATAGATGTGAGCCTCAAGTTTGTTCCATTGGAGTAGAAAGAGGATTGCATTCTGTCATGCCAAATCTGTTTAACAAATCTCCAATGTATTTCTTTTGAGAAAGAAATATGGATTTTGACTGTGGTTACTTCAATGCCAAGATATATGAAACATAGCCAAATCATCATTTCAAATATTTTTCCTAATTCTTTCTTTATGGATGCAATATAACTTTCATTGTTCCCTGTCATTAAAAGATCATCTACATATACCACAAGATATAAAACTGTTTTGCCAACTTTCTTGACAAATAAAGTTGCATCATCAAGATCAAAATGATTGAAGTTGAGTTTCAGAAGATGCTCAGTTAGATTTTCATACCAGGCTCGTGGTGCTTGTTTGAGGCCATACAAGGACTTCACAAGTTTGCATACTTTATGTTCATGTCCTTTCACAGCAAATCCTTCAGGCTGGACATAAAAACATTTTCTTTTAGATCTCCATTCAAGAAGGCAGTTTTTACATCCATTTGATGGACTTTCCAACCGTTCTGAGCTGCCAGTGCAAAGAGTATCCGGATGGTGGCCCCATTGCGGGTCGAGCAAAAAGTTTCCTCATATCGACCCTTCCTTCTGTGCAAAACCTTTGCCACAGCCTAGGCTTTGTCTGTCAAGTGAGCCATCAGCTTGTTACTTGTTCTTGTAGACCCAACTTGTAGGCCAATTGGTTTTGGTTCCAAATGGAGGATCAACCAGCTTCCAAGTGTTGTTCTTTATGAGGGCATCATACTCCTTTTGCATTGCTTCTTTCCTTTCATCATGAGAAGCAGCTTCTTTAAAGGAAGTTGGTTCAAATCTGTAGACAAGTTCAATTCACAATCATAAGAAACATCCATATCAATAGGTGAATTAGAGTCATCTACATCACCTCCATTTTGTCGATTTGCATTTATGGTTCCTGTTTTTTCAATTTCATCAGGATGAACACTTTCAAGTGTCTTTGTCAGCCACGGATGATGGTCCAGGCTGCTCTGTTGATTGAGTTGGGAGTGAATCAAGATTGAGTCTCCCAATTCTATCAATTACATCACTTAAAGCATCATCCGTTGTTGGAGTTTCAGTCGGGGGAGAGTATTCTTCAGAAGAAGATTCCACATGATCTAGAATAAGAATCCCCCCTTCAAGATGTGGAATCTGATTATCAAATTCCTGAAATGATTTCGTTTTTGCGAATCTATCCAAGCGATCAAGTTGCCGCTCAACGACATTGTCAGATTTGGATGATTCAAGAAAAATTACATCTCTAGATACAACAAACTTTTTATTTTCTTCATCATAGAGGGCGGTATGCTTTGGATGTGTTTGAATACCCCAGGAAGATACACTTACGACTTCTAGCACCAAGTTTGTTTCTATGTACCTTTGGTATCAAAGCATAACAGGTGGAACAAAGATCCTGAGATGTTTTACCGAAGGAACATGTCCATACCACAATTCATAAGGAGTCTTGTTTCTTATAGCATTAGATGGACATCTATTCTTTATATATG
>APFE030941459.1:0-51675 GCA_000404065.3 Pinus taeda
ATCCGAATTTAAGATGGATTTAGAGTGGCTATTATTTCTAAGTATTTTTACATCTCATTGAAATAATCATGAATGTTTTGTATATGACAGATTTGAAAACGAAAAATAGAAACTAACTTATATGTGATATATTTATTGAGGGGCCTTCGATTCTCAACTATAATGCAATGATAAAACCCAATGATTCATAAACTTACTTCTGTGGATATTCCACTAGACATTTCATCACAACATATATGATAATAATATATTAAAATAGTAAATTGTTACACTATTACAATTTTATTAAAATTCTATATTAGTGCATCCATGGGAATGGAAATTATGCAAAAAAGTAGAGAATGACAAAATAAACTCACACACACACATAAGACACAAGATATGTTCTCTGCGAAACTCTTTTGGGAGAAAATCTAGCGGGAAGGTGGGGCCACTTCGTTCTCTTTCTTTGTCACGAATATGGTTGCAAATACAAATATGTAACGTCTTTGGTCTATGGTCTGCTATAGAGTACCAATTCTCTTTCTGTACTCTACCTCATATTTCTATTGTCTATCTTTGCTCAGCTATGGAACAAAATTCTCTGGAAAGAATGGGACGCCTCTTCCTCCTAGTGGATGAGTTATAACAAAACCCAATAGCCTACTAGTGGTTAAGTTGGGCTACATCAACTCTTAACTAGAGTCACAATATAGACTCTTCTCGATACTTTAACATCACAATGATGTGGCTAACTCATTTTGCATGAATATTGGGGGCTGGTGTGGCATCCTCTTGAATTATAAGTGTCAAAACAAGATGGTCAATTTTCGAATTACATAACTTTTGCATACAAACTTCAATTGACACGCTTCTTACGTCTTTGAAAATATATTTGTGTGCAAAACAACATTTAAAGGTGTGGCACTCAAGTGGAAAAGTTTAACCTACAAAAAATGTCGTTTGATGCCTCAAAATGCTCCTGAAAGGTTTGAGACCACGTTTTGCCAAACTAAGTCCCACCAGTAAAAAGGGTCTTGTGAGTTGATTCCTCCACTTTTTCCACTTTGAATACATCGATATGGATGACAAAAAATATAATAATCCAATCCGAATCACACCTCCCCATTTTGGGTGTCTTTTGGTCCCTAGAAGCTTCTACTAAATGAGGTGAGCAAATTTTTCCTCCACCTTCACTCTTGTGTACCTTCCCTTCAAGCCAATATGCCAAAGTCATGATGCTAATGTCTTGTAGTTCTAGACCTCTTATGCAAAGTTGTATCTCTTGTCAACTTTTCTTGAGCATTTGGTGCCAAATCCTCCATAGAAGGTAGGATATGTTCATCTTCCTGATCTAGCATGGAAGGCTTATAGAGTTTTAAATTATCCATATTCACAACTGAGTGAACGCGCATATATGGTGGTAAACTAGGTTGATAGGAATTATCACCCATCATTCTTAGTATCTCAAAGGGTCCATACCTCACAGCCTTGGTTTTCTTACCATCTTTGTTCAACTGTAGCCATACCACGTCTCCCACCATGAACGATTTCTCTATTCTATGTTTATCATGCCTAGCCTTATACTTCTCCTGTGACTTGTGCGGTGTGATTTGTACCTGTAAATGGATATGTATGATCTTATTTGTAATTTTTGAGCCCTCAAAGAATCTATTGTAAGATATTTCCTCACTCCTCCTTGCTTCCCATATGAAATATCCAAAGGTGAAGGTGGCAAACATCAAAAGCAAGTCTCAAATGGAGACTTTCCTATGGAAGTGTGGACTACTTTGTTGTAAGAATGTTGTATATATATATAATATTTTCATCTTAGGTCTTCAGATGCTTCTGGTTGTATCACCTCAAAAGTTGCACCAAAGTCATATTGACTAATTTTGTCTAACTATTTATCTATCGATGGATTGTTGTAGATCTCTTCAACCTTGTGTCTATCTTCGCGCACAATTTAGTCTATAATGCACTGAGAAATCTTGTATCCCTGTTTGAAATATTGCTCCTTGGCCTCCTAAAGTGGACCAAGACCTGTCCGAAAGACAATTTTATTTCCTCTTGTCCATTGATGGTCTTTTTACAATGCAGCAAACCACACCTTACTGAATTTGTCAACTTTGTGAGGGCATTAACTTTAGGAGGGCATATCTCCTCAATCGTGAGGAACTAGATGATCTACCTCATATGGATGGAAATGAGTCATCAAGAGACATCCAACCATCATACCACTATGCACCATAACCTGATCGATGACATGCATAATCCTCATTCAATGTCAAATACCGATGATAATCTTCACAGTCTTGACATTAGTGAAAACTCTCCTTTGACATCAATGACACATTTTTCAACACTATTTCCTATTCTTTGCCATTGTATTGTTGATTTGATTTCAAGTTGGCCTTCCCCATTTCATGCAAAAATACACTGGCTTTGGAAATTTTCAATGTGCCGATCTTTATGATCTTATATTGCTCATGTATGAGGGACTCATTCAGAGAATTGAATTTGGCTATCCTCCAAGTTGCACCTATTGCAAGCTTGCCTATGTGAAAAGTGTAGAAAAATATAACATAATCTTGACCCAATTTTGACATTTTGGCAAGTATTAATTTCTTTTCTTGCTTGGATTTGTCCATTTTAGAATTTTTAAACTAGAATAAAAAGGCTTTGAACCTTGCCAACAAATCTTGATTGTTTTCAAATCAGCTTGGATCTAATGAGTTGAGATCATTTTCTAGGATGTGACCCTATCCTACTTCCCAAAAAGTGTCTCCAAAGTGGTGCATGTTTCAGCATGAAACAATAATTCTGGAGACTGAAGGCCTTGTCCATGCGGTTGAACTATTTCAATTTTTCAACTACAAAATTTGGTTCACAATATGTTGTTATTATTATTTGACATAAGCCTCTACTTCTGAGTTGAAGTAGAATCTTTGGCTTCTATTCAAAATAGTTATTTGCAGAAGGTGAAAACTCAATTTCTTCCATATCACCAATCTTCAATACCTATAAATAGATTGTTTAAGCTCATTTGTCCTAGCTCACATGGGTTATGATACCCTATCAAATTGTAGCAAAGCTTGCACAAGTTGGATTTAGGTAGAAAACATTAAACATAACTCACAATTAAAGATCAAAGAACATTGATAGCGAAAAAAAATTAAATGAATTCCATTCATGCACAAAAATAATTTTGACAAAATACAATTCAATGAAACATATGCTACATGGTCTAATTAATAGAGTAGTGACTCTAATAGTGAATCTAGAGATATGTGACCATGCACTAAAGTATTAATAGAGTAGTGACTCTAATAGTGAATCTATAGATATGTGACCATGCACTAAAGAAAATTGAGACCTAGTCCTAGTTAATCGAAAATTGAGACCTAGTTCTAGTGAATTGGCGATAAAGTCATGAATTAACTATCTCATAAAAATGCAGAGTTTCAATTAAGTGTATATTTCCTCCATTCCTTTCAATCGACATTGAACACTCCTTAAAACAACAAACAAGCTTACCGATTGTCTTCTTACCTAAAAGTAAATAAATACATACAGTCATATGACTCTATGCTAAAGTATGATAAAAAAAAATCGCATATTTTTTTTATAATTAATAAGTTTTCTGAGAGAATCAAACAAATGAGCAAATATAACATGTATGACTAATATTATTATTTATTAATTAATTTTATTATTATTATTATTATTTATAATATATTGTAAATCACAAAAACTTTAATTTACATACGTTAGATTTATAATATAACATATATTAAATTGATTCTTATTTTGTATATCAACCACAATTAATGTAGTTGTATAAATTTTTATAATTAATAAATATTAACCCAAAACTAAATCTTTTTGTGAAAATATAACACTTGAAAAAGCGTTGCGACATTGCACGACATTGATTTATCAAATCATATTTGATGGCACAATTCGAGTGAAAGATAGAAAAATCGCAGATTTCTTATCATTAAATTTGTTGTCAAAAAGGATTTAAGAAGATCTTTCAGGACACGCATAACGATCGGTTCAAGTGACCAGATTTCATAAAAAGGTTGACAAAACCGAAATGATTTTTTAGACTTCATGGCCAATGTAATATAATAAACATTGAGAAGACATTGAAAAGGTTGGATACCGACTTCATAAACACATATAGTGTGGAAGGAATAATTAAGGGTTTGGACATGACAATACTGATAAGCGACGGGAAGCTCCAGAAATACATGAGATGAAATCGCCATGACTGGTAATATACTTTCTCCTCTTCATCATTCTGTTGACATTACTATTAAGGTTTGTTTTCTCTTGCCCTGCATTGGTTTCAATGGTGGCATCCAACAACATGAGTGTTTTAAATTTCCAATTGTTAAGCGGTAGGAAGTTATTGGCTTCTTTCCTGGCACTTTCTCCAACAGAAAGAAAGTACAATGGGCGCTCCAATGCTTACCTCAACATGGGCACTCTAAATTCTGATTTATCTATCATTCTCGCAACAATGCTCTACGCTCTCATCTATGTTCTCACCCTGATGTGGTTGCTAACGCTCGGATGCCCCTATCGTTACATCAGCTGAAGAGTGGCGGACTCATCCTATGACTTTACTATTCAGCTATCCAACACTGGATTCAGGAAGATGGCCTTGAAAGCACAGTCGATTATGGTCTACACATCTGCCTCTAAGCCACCAGGATTTGCCACTGATTGCCCCATCTTCTTGGCGGAATTCGAGGATGGCGAAAAGGTGTGATTGTTGCCAAACTATAATCAAGGCTTCCACTTGGAATGTATTGAGAAATGACTGATTCTCATTCTTCATGTCCTATGTGTAGGCATCATCTGAATCTCCTTATCTGAAACAAGAAACCTGAAGGTGCCACAATTGCTCAGGACGTTGAATTAATCGACGCGACACACGTAGTCATAGAAACAAAGCTATCGACTCAAGTCATTCCTCCACACACATACACATGAGCGAGGACTCCACAGGAGGTACAGAGGTTTTGACTTAATGATTGTTGCCTAGTCTTCGGTTTCTCAGAATCAAAGCTCATGTGATCCATTGAACGATGTGGATTTGAGTTGTTCTTCGAAGATGACGGAGAATTTCTATTTAGAGGTCATCAAACGGGTAAAATCCCAATTTCTCAATTAGAGGCAATGTGCGGACCTCTAATGGCTGTTGTAAAATACTTGGTTTTTGTTGTATTACAACATCTAAATGTCTTGCAGTGAATGCTCATGCAATTTTGTCCGTCAAAACAAAGGTGTTAGTTTGAGTGTAGGTGTGTTTGTTTCTTCGTTTTATCTAAAGAGAGGGTTCATGTAATTAACTATTTTTTTTTAAATTTCCCTTTTATTAAAATCCATAATTTTGAACTTTTTCTTCCTTCATTTAAAATCCAAAAGCTCTTATAAATAATATAATTCCGTTTTCAACTTTATATATACCGGAATTGAAACTAAAAGTTTATTAAATTTTAATTGTTTGTGGTTAGATATGAGAGTTGTGTGTAATTCTTTTTTGTGATAATGTGGAGTCCCTATATGATTTATTAAAAAGTACATTAGAACTATTATAACTATGGAGTTATTATGTGTTAATATGTATAAAACATTTTTTCAAGTTGTCATTTCTTTTAGCTCATGTTAAATCCATAATTAAGATTGATCTATGTTGGTGGTTAAAACATTTCATTGAGGGAGGTCTATAGCTCTTTCCATGTTCGACATGAATTTGACATGTTAAAAAGCAATATAAATCCACCCTAACTCTTGATTTATCATGCATTAGAAGGGTTCAAAACATGAGGAACTGTGTGCACCTTTAAGGATGTGATTCATCTTTATCTATGATAGAATCCAAATTTAAGGTGGACTTATAGTGGCCATTATTTCTAAATATTTTTACATCTCCTATGAAGAAATGTATTTACCTTTAAGGATTTGATTCCTCTTTATCTAAGTTGATCCAGATTTAAAATGGATTTAGAGTGGCCATTATTTCTAAATATTTTGACATCTCATTGAAATCGTCATGAATATTTTGTATCTCATAGATTTGAAAACAAAAAAATAGAAACCAACTTATATGTGATATATTTATTGAGGGGTGTTGGATTCCCAACTAGAATGTAATGATAAAATGCAAGGAATGTTGGATTTAATGCTTACATTCCATATTTAAGAAATTGGTTTGTGATGGTTGAGGAATTCTCTCAACCACTTCCTCTAAATTAGGAATAAGTTGGATCTCAAAAACTCTATTTAATAGAGTGATCTGAATGTAATCTGTGTGTGAGTGTGATTGCACATGCACCATTTGTGCTTAATATAATTGTATTTCATAATTGTGTATGATTTAGCTGTTTTTATCAAGGAAGTGGTTTACTTGAACTCTTCTTTCTTTGGTTTTGTATTATCGTATGGAAATGAAATATTAGTTACTTATTTGATGGGATTAGTCAACAAACTTTATGTCTATGGTTTGGCTGTTTTCCTAATTTCTAATTGATTAACATGCAAAAAAATAACTAGTTATTCTTATAACATAGCCATGCTTGAGAACGACTCATTACAACTCAGCACAACAAACATTAATTAATTGAAAAATGTTAAACTAATCTACAATTTTTTCAACAATAAAGTAACTAATTAGATGTTTAATAAAAAGAAGGATGCTTGACTAGAGCATGAAAATAACCATGCGCGATATAAAAAAAAATCTAAATTATTTGTGCATGAAATAGAAGAATAATCCCAATCACACCAACAATATAACTAGAGGTATTATACATGTTACAATATAAGTAGAGTGATCCACAAGGTAATGAATTGTCATTGAGGTCCAAAAAATTTATGCCTCCAAAAGAGCTTTTGATTTGCCTTCAAAAATATATTTTCACATAAGCAATACATCCTCCCAAAAATCCATTTTCCAAAATAGTGGTGCTTTTATTTAGTCATATTTCAGTTTACCAAAAATCTCATATCCATCATAAAATTAAACTTAGAAAGAGTTATCAATAGTTTAAAAAAAATGACTTCGGTGAGTTCGGTTCATTAGAGCTTGCATGATTTCTATCATAGATAATGCATTGAGAAAATATATTCTTGCATTTATAGTTATAACATAACTTATGTTGGAACATTGGCGCTCTTAGGTTCTCCTTACATTGTCTACGATAGTTAGTATCTATTTCTATATTATGCATTTAATGTTAAAATCTATTTCAAAATTGAGTTTGAACAAAATCATTGACATTCTAGGGATCATAATTGTGCTTAAAAAAGAACCATAAATTCATTATTAAACAACTTAGAATCTACAAATTTGTAGTATCTAGTGATCTTATGGGGCAAGAAATTATTGATGCACTCTCCCTTTCCATTCACCATTGCACACACCTCACAATTAGAATGTTTCACATTCTACTTGATTAATTTAATGCAAGGGAAATCAAGTTATGTAACTATGGTTGAGTGCAATCCAAATCATTTGATAAATTTTAACACATAGTTTTCCTTTATCTAAAGTTGTGGTAACTGTGGAGTATTGAATCTAGATATTCTTGGACTTTAATTTTGGAAAATAGGTCATTCCTTCTTGGGATCTAGAAAGTTGCACCAATTCTTGGTCCTATATCTCCATACACTAGCATTTGTGCATCCAATTTCCCCATTAAAGGATGAATAATAAGTACCAATAATTCTATTGTTCTAGTCTTTGCTTCCTATATGGTAATAAGACTAGATAATTATACTAGTTCTTTTCCCTTTGCCCACAATTTCATCAGTGCCTTATGAATAAGAGCTTTGCTTAAATCTATTTCACAGACAACCATAATATTATCAATAATAAACCAATGCATTTGAGATATTAGTCATGCATTAAAGATGAGCCAAAAAAATGTTACCTAATTTAAAGTGTATTCCTATAAAAAAAAACCTAGATATTAGGGGTTCCTCTTGGACTAGAATAATGATCTCATAAATTTTCCACAAATAAGTATTCTAGCCACTCAACACCTTAAACCACTTGGGAACTAATTCATGTTGCTAAAGTGTGACAAACTATTCCATGGAAGTTAATTTATGTCAACTCGATGAGGGTTTGGGATTAAAATGAAGTGTTAAACTATAATTATGATGGCCAAATGCTTGAAATTGTAATGCTTTCTATTCCATTGGTCATTATTAGGTGATTTCATGTGTAGGGGCAAAAAATTCTCTTCATAAGTCTTTTAAATCTGGGACTAGTGCACTTTCCTCCGTTTATTAATGTGTGGGGAAAAGTTTGAAATTTTGATCTTTTATGAAGGTGGAGTGAATTACAAATATATATATTCTAAGGAATATTCCCTATAGGGCTCATTGTCGTTTAGTCTTCCCATGAATTCTCATTAGATTTCATGAATATTGAGTTATAAAATGTAAAACATTATACCAATCATAAATCATCAACTTTTCATAAAATAATTTAAGCCAAAATAACATCTATAAATATAGTAATGAGGATGGTGATGAAGCTAATGATGTGTCAAAAGTTTATAGTGAGGATTTCATGATTACTAATCTATAATATAAGGAGGGGTGACATCAACATTATCCATGTGGCATAATTAGTATATGAGATGGTATTTCTTTTTCCCTAAATGCATAATGAGGATGTGTTTTCAATATTTGAATAGAGAATCCATTATCATTGATCGAATAACGTTGATTCAAAAATTTATACTCAAAAGCACATGCCAAATTATGATCTATCCATAATCAATGGATGCTTTTGATTAAAATTGTTTTTTTAACCTTTATGGATTTTCTAACCACCAATTCTTCAGTTTTCAAGTGACAATTTTTTTATATACATTTTTTTTATGAGTTGAAAAATTCCACTGGTAATTAACAAATCCATAAGAGAAAGAATGAAGAGCGTGTTGAATACTTGAAAAGTCAAAAAACACTGAGAAAACCTAATATCTTTAACTATATGCATTATATGACATGATAAGGGGCTTAAATTTGGAAGTTATTGATAGGCCTAGACATATGTAGTTAAAAGCATCACATTTCCTTACCATGAGGCAGATGATGCACCTCAAAATTGGACACAAAGTAAGGCCCATCTAATCATTCTTAGGCACTTGAAGGATATATTAAACCCCTCCTTCTACACTTAATAATGCTTTTTTTCTTTAATATCTTCTTAGGAAAGTTTAGAGATGATTTCATTTTATGTGCCTAATATTATTTATTTTTGGAGAATATTGTGAGAATATTGGGTAGATTATGAAGATTTAAAGGAGGTGAAAAACTAGGGGCTTGTTGCCTACTATAAGAGGATGTTCAATAATAGATGAACAAAATATCATGAAATTATTGACAAGTTCTAGAACTCCAGTGATTGAGAAAATATAGGAATGTGTTCCCTACCATTTAATGCAGATTCCTAGTGTTGGGAACAACATCCACTATTTGAGGGATTTTGGAGCGGAAAACTCCATCCTTTCAAGGAGAATGCTTCCTCATCATTTTTTTATGTACTAATTCATATTTTCCTCTAGGTCATGTATTTATTAGTCTTCTTGTGTAGAAAATTTGTATTTTTGCAGCTCCACTTTGATTTATAGTAGGGATGTTCTTGGATTACTTCAAATAATGAAGTTTGGTGCCATTTCTAGAATATAAATCTTCATATCCTTCATCAGAATTTGAGTATCCTTGGATTTTTCCATCCTAGGAGCTTAAAATCCCTTTCGTATAATTATTTTTTCTTCTTTTCACTTCTTATTCAAATGAATCTCTTATTCTCGTTTTTCCTATTTCTGCAGTTAGTATTGATGCTTATTTTGTTGTAGGATTGGGTTAAATGATTTAAGTAAGTTATTTTGTAGGTTATTTACAAGGTCACAAGAATGATTCATACTTACAAAAACTTTTAAAATTCATATTCATAATTTAGCTACATGGATTGGTTTAGTAGGTCACAAATCTAAAAATTTTGGAAGTCCCTTGTAGTAAAGTAGTAGTAATTTTCTTGGTTTTTTTAGAACATGTTAATGACATTAATTTTACTTGATTCCACATTTATTAGGTCATAAAATAATTCCAGTTAATAAAAAAAATACCGCATTTCATTTACACTTGATTATGTTAGGCATTTGACAGGGTAACTAGCTCACTAGTTGTTGAATTTCTAGTTTTTAGAGTAGTAGTTTTCTTCTATTTTTTAGCACATGTTAAGAGCGGTATTTTGGGGTCATTCCACTTTTAATGGATACCTAAGAAATCATAATTAGTAAATAAAAACTTCCATCCCATTTGAGTTTTATTTACTTGGGACTTAATCACAATTCTTGCTCTTGTAACATTACAGGCCGCATGTGGCAATCACATTTAGCAATCCTGTAGCAGCACTTTCCTTCACCAGTTTTTATCGCCACTACAAATTTTACTTATTATAGATGAATACTGATATCTAGGCTCTAAATCCATGATTATGGAGGCCTAAGGACCACTATAGGCCCCTCCTTTCTCCATTCAAGCGCAAAACAACAAATAGAGTTAGGAATCAATTTTCACATTTGAAACTGTTCAATGCAAGTGAAGTAGAAATAGCTTTTGAATTTCCTAGTTATGTGTTGTAGATTAACTTTATTCTTTCGAATAAATTTGCAATTGGATTAATGAATTCAATTTTGCAAGTAGAATAATTGATTTTATTTTTTTTGCAATTATAGTATCCTTGTTTATTTCTGCAACTAGTTTAGGTTAGATTTTATGATATTCACTTCATTAGATCAATGAAAGAAGGACGCATTGATTGATGAACACACAGTGTCGATACCTTTTAATTTTTTACGAACCCAGGGTTCATAATTTAAGTTGGTATAATTAGGAGTTTCAACACTAGTGAGCACTAGTATTACAACAATAATGCTGCAACTCCTGGGCTGCCTTCTTTACTCTTATCAACTCGACAGTTCATAACAAACTTGGAAGCGACACTGTTGTATGCACAAATACTAGTTCTTACTGTAGGTTGTCACTTGGTCAGCCGGTGCAAGATCAGTAGCAGCTAAAACCAACTTCTATGGATTCCAGAAGAATCTCTATATGTGATGAAAGGAGCAAAAGACTACTCCACACATACTACTCTAACTGTAGAAAGGAGAAAGACTAAAATGTAAAGCAAACCAAGTAAATCCTACTTAACCAGCTAATCCTGCTTTTGCATAAATCACTATGAAAACCATGAAAAGAATTCCATCTAACTATTCAAAGAAGTAAACAACATCTAACTAAGCTATTTCTGGAAGCAAATGAGCAAAAAACATCTTTTTGGATTTTTACGTATTTTTATGTGAATTTGACATGTATGTGATTTATTGTTTGTGAATGTGGTAGGGAATAGGTGGTGTTGAAAGGTTGTTTTGGGGCTTGAGAGGATCTAGGATGGTGTGGTTGGGTCCTAGGAGGTCTCAGGTGGCCTTCTAGAGGATTTTCCCACACTCGGCCTTCAAAATAAACCCTATATGTAAATCTATAGGAGGACACAGGAAATCTATAGGAGGAAAAACAACGTTCTACAAGAGGCCTACACAAGGAGACCGAGAGTAGTTTTGGTTGCTTTGACGGTGTGATAGTGGGTAGGTGTTAGGGCGCCTAGGGTCTACCAAGAATCATTAGGAGAGAGAAATATGATTCGATTTTCTCAATCAGAGAGGAAGAAATTCTATGGAGAATGTAGGAAGCTAAGGTAGAATTCAGGGGAGACTTGCATGACCTGTAGGGCATGGATCAGATGGAGGATGGGATGGATGATAGGTTGGCCTACTGCTAGAAGAGATCTACTGCAGAGGAACTGACAGTCAACCGATAAGATCAAACAAGCAATGAAATGAGTGCATCTCGAAAAACAAAGTTTTGCATAAGAATGGTCTAAACTATGGTCTAGAAAGGAAATGCTGATAAATGCTACAAGAAAGGAAAGCATGAAAGAATACTATTCCAAATAAAGAAGTGAGCATGATGAAGAAGATCTGAAGAAAAGAAAAGTTGTACTATTAACCTACTAAAAGCTGCAAACACTAGAAGTCCTGTGAAGGAGGAAAATCTATGTTTTTGGAGCCACAAGGGGGTCTTTGCCTCAAATCATGGTCCCAATAGGGAGGAAGTGAGGCCAAGGCATTGTTGCTAGCCTTTTGAATATTCTCTTTATCACTGCTTAACCTGCTATAGAAAGCACAGATGGAAGCAAACTACTGAATCATCAAAACAAACCCATTCTTAACCATGAAATAAATACATCTAATAGCAATCTAATCTAAAACTAAAATAAAGCATACAAATACAAGTAAAGAGGATCTTTAGATTGGGCCCTAATCCAAGAGCTTTAGCCCTCTAAGGTAACTCAGTGTAACTCAAAAAGGATTCCATCTTCATTTCCAAAATAATAACAAGATTACATGAAACTGTCAAAATAATAAGCTCAAAGTTGAGCAGAGCTTACATAAGCAAAAGTACAACAAAAATCCAACGAAAATCTGACCCTAGTGAGGCCCTAAGCCTCTCTTCTTATATAAATGAAGCTACCAACAACTTCCTTAAAATCAGGGAGGCTTGGCTTCCAATTCTCAAGATAATCATCAGTCATCCTCCACTTGTTCAGTTGCCTTCTAGTGAATGATTTGGTTGCTTGTACTCCGAGCTAAAGGATGGAGAATTTGAAGTGAGGAGTAATAAATGAGGGGGATTCCCTCGTATAAGTCCTCCCCTTTGTCCACTTCTAGTTATTGCTACCGTTTGTCCACTGGATCCTTGACTTTGACAACAAATTTCATCAATAATTTGCATTAAACACATATTAGACCTAATGGCATCATCACTAACTCGACTCACTCTAAAAGGATAAATATAATTAGAAAATCATAAAATAAGCTAAGAAAATGGTTGAGTTGACTAGGTTAGAAGGTAAAATGATCCCATATAATTACCCATTTATGAGGCTCATCATCACCCCCTATTAAAAGTGTTTCTCATCCTCTAAGCAATTTAGTCCATCTCCTCATCTTTTATGGCCCTGGAGGGATCCTTAGCATCCCATGCTTCTGATGTGGTCTCCTCTTCCTTGTCATAGAATCCTGCCTTCCTGTCTATTTCTTCCCACTGCTCCTACTCTTCATCTTCTCTTCTGCCTTCTAGTATGCCTAGCAGTAGTGGGGGACTCAATTTGAGGCCAGTCCAATTGACCTTCAGCCTCTGCATGGAGCTCTTATACATTGGCACTCTCCTTAATGTCTCCCTCATCCTCATTGGAGAATGATATTCCCTGATCTGCAAACTATGTGGTAATGTATTCCATCTCCTCATACATGCATGTACACAGTCATCCCCAAGTAACCTTTCCATATCCTCAAAATGTGCAATGACTTGTGCTTTATCACTTATATATCTAGGGGCAATTTGAGGATTATGGGCAAGCATGTTATGTTTGTTGATGTGTGCCATGGGGTCTGATGGCTCCGCTCTAATAATCAATGGCTCATTCTTCTCCTTTATCATCAACCTTTTTCTTTCTGCTGCCCTTAACTCTTCATGGTTCATCCATGGGGCCATGGCCATTAGTTACAGGTCCCCTAGCTTGGCATTGGGGTCCCACACATTCATGTCTATGAGGGCCATGTTATGCAGGTATAATTCTGCCATCTTTGCCTTATCTTCTAATGTGCTTTGGTCACAAAGGTCCATAAAATGCCTATAATCTTGGAAAGGCATTATGCCTCTTTGTACCAAAGTCTTTATCTGAAATTGCAACCATTGGTCCTTGAGATACAGGCCATAGGATTTTGCTGGTGTCCTACATTGCAATGCCTCCATGGACAAGCTGGCCATACATGCCAGTTGGGTCTCTTTCTCTTGTAGTTTTCTTCTTAGCAATTCATTTTCAGTTTCAAAGTGGCTTCTTATGACTGCTTCTCTGTGTCTGATAGAACTTAACTCTCTACCCATCTCTCTTAGTTTGTTCTCCATATGGCCAATATCCTCAACACCCTTGGATTTAGCTATCCACCTATGGGTCGTTATTCTTTCTTTATCTAATTCAAAGAATAATGGAATTGTAATTTTTTGTGGAATTATTCTTCCCCCCTTAAGAAGCTTGTAGTCAGAGCCAAGGCTAGGCTGGGGATCAGGTTCTTGTAGCTCTGTTTCTTCCTCCTTTCCCTGTGGCTATCCTTCCACCATTTTCTCAAGCTTTTCGGTCTCTTGTAGTTTTGACATGGTCTTCTGTAGAACTGTCTGTGCCTCCTGTAGGACTGTTTTTGGGTCCTATAGTTCTGTATTTTCTTTCCATGTAGGGGATCTAGGAGTCCCCTTTCATATGTGATAGGTGCCTTGGAAGGGGATTCTATTCGTTCAACAGAGGGTGAATCTTCAATAATAATTGGAACTTTTGAAGAACCTTGAGGTTTCCCTGTTTTGATTCTTGTGCTCTTCCTAGCCTTGAAATACATTGAGGTCTACCTCTTCCTCTTCTATTTGGCTTAATTGGTGTGCTGAGGGTAGTGATAGCAGTTGTTGCCTCTCTTTCGAGAGTCTCATGGGACACTTCTGTCTTTTTTGCCTCTTTTTTTGTATCTGTTTGCTATGTTTCCTCCTCCTCTGTTTCTTCAGCTTTCTCCTCCTCTATCTTGGTTTCTTCCTTCTTTCATTCTTGTTCTTCTAACTCACCAGTTGCTTCACATTCTCCCCCTTGCTACTCTTCCTCCTCACTACCAGTAGGACTGATATCATAGGTCAGGGTATTTATGTCATTTTCAGTTGTCACGTTTCGGAAGATTTCCCATGCTATAGGGAGTGTAAATGTAAGAAGGGATTCTTCCACTAAAATTTTGATTAACCAATGGTGAGCTATCTGCTCTAGATTTCCGGCTTTTACTTTAGTACTGGAGTCAATGAGGGACTGCAGGAGGAAGTAGGGGATGCTAAGCTTTCGAGGGGTTGGAGTGTCCATGCCATACCTTAATTCATGAAGGATTCTAAAGTAGTAACCATAGACAATGTTGTACCTCCCCTCACAGGAAATATACTTGATTATTTGGTAGCTAACCTCATCCCAAGGATATGGTATGCTAGCCCTTCTTATGCCATTTTTATCTTCTACAGGGGTTTCATTGTTTTGAAAGAAGTTTTTCCTAGCAAATTGGTCAATTGGTTTTTCATCCTTACTCCAAGGAAATCTAAGAGGAAGGGTAGTGACCCTACTGATAAATTTAGGGGTTATCTCCATGGAAAGGCCTCTAAAGGTGATAGTGGCATGTGTCTGGTGTGAGGGACCAAAGAGTGGGCAAATTCTTGAGCAATTTCCTCATCAAACTCTCAGAATTTCTCAAAAAAGTTCATCCAATTTGCTCTTGTGAATATGTCCACTACTTGGGGATGTGCATGGAGCCTGGAGGAGTTGGTGGGATCCTTCCTCTTAAAACCTCCTATAATTTTGTTTATGCTTCTTTGGGAAATTGAATGAGGAGGAGGAGACAACAATTTTTGAAGAAAAACAGAGAAACAGAGAGACTGTTTTTTTTAGGAAATAAGCAGAAATTCTTTTATGTATTTCCTCCACCTAAAGGCTTTATTTCCTCCTCAAAATTAAATCACTGCTTGCATATCCTAATATTCAATGGGGGTATGGATAGAACCTACCTACTCAGCCCAAGAATTGTGCTAAAATCCATGTTTTCTCCCTTCAAAACCACTAACTAGCCCTCCTGTAGCAGATTGTTGCCCCTCCTGTAGAATGCTAGTAGATTCTCCTATAGAACCTATAAGTGCTCCTATAGAAAATGTCGAGAGTAGAAATATGGGAGACATCAATGGAGAACGATGGTTACAAGGCTGTGGGGGCATGAGCAGATTGCAGGAGCAAAGTTTCGAGGAGAGAATAAAGGGAAAGGTGATGATAGTGCTCGAGGACAAGTACTTATTGCTTTTTATGGATATTCCCGGTGATGGAGGGTGAGCTAACCAAGTGTATGTTGGCCATATTCGGACCATTGGTCCCCACCTACCTTGTAATCATGGCCCTTTCCTCGTAATCATCCCTCATGATTGCATTGGAGTTCACACTTCCTCCACTACTTGTCCTTGACATCTTTCCTAAGTTGACTATGCGCATATGCGGGTGACATCTTCGGATGAGTGGAGTCAGCTAGATGAAGGTGGCTGAGTTAACTAGCCACATTTCCCTCATTCAAAATCAACCATCTCGTTGCAATTTCATGACTTCTAATTCACAAATGCAAATAGAGGAGCGGGTTAGTTACTTACCTGAGATCCAAATGTATTTGTTGTGAAGGATGTGGCTCTTTCTCTCTCTTGTATGCCTTTGTTTCTCTCGGTGCATGCTATCTACTTGCTGATGTGTGGTTGTGCTTTTTACAATTTCCTCCCTCGCTGGATCTAATCTTCAAGTGTCTTCTTCAACCTTCATATTTCACCCTCTTGCTGCTGATGTTGGATTTTAATGGGATCAGCTACTACATGAATTCCTACAGGATCTCCTGTAGCTACTTCTCCCTTCGAAACTTCCACTTCTTTCTATGCTTGGAGTTGTGAGGATGATTCCAGAGATGTAGATAGAGATGGAGAGGTAGTAGGTAGGCTTCAGGTGAGGTGGATGGTGATTTTTCCTCTCTTATTTTTGTCCTTTTTCTTTTTCCTAAAAAGATTGTTTTTTCTGTGTTTTTCTTGGGTAGGAAGAAGAATGATGCTTGGGATGTGATGTAGGCTTGGAAATGATGGCAAGGAGGTTTGAAGAGTACAGGAGGATTTATAGATCTTTTATGAAGCTTCACTACCCATCAAACTGCCTTTTATATCCATTTCCGACTCTCCATAATTCCTATTGGAGCCTCATGTAGAAAACACAAAGCCTCCTGTACTAAACACAATTTTTGAAAAAGAAGCACAGTGAGGTGAAAATAATTCCCAGAATGGTGGAGAAAGGTGTGGGAAGGTAGGATAGGTGTTGGTATTCATTTCAGGGCTCCCTTGGCACCTTCTGCTGCTTCCGGTAGTCCTCTTGCAAACCTGCAATGCAACTAGAAATTCATTTCTCTTTTACTCTTTTTTTTTTTTAAAACAAATAAGGCGCCTCAGGGAGGTTTTCACCCTAATTGCCCACCATGGGTACCTCCAGGGGAGGTTTTCACTCAGGGATCTTATTTTTCTCTTTTCTCTCCCTTTTTTTTTTGACATCACTGGGCCGCCTCAAAAGAGGTTTTTAACCCAATGATGGGATTCAAGTGCCTCATGGAGGTTTTCACTTGAGTCCTTTTTTTTATTTTTTCTTTTTCTTCAGTGAGTGGATGAAGTGGAGGCCAAGACATGCTCCACTACCATCACTGTCTTATTCAAATTTCCAATGATCTCTTGCTTGGCGAGGGGTTTCTTGTAGACTTTCAATCGGTGTCCATTGACAAGCATGGGGATGGCTTCATCATCAATGGTTCTGATCAAAACTGAATTTTCATTTCATTTCTCCACAGTGTAAGGTCCCAGCCATCTTGTTCTTAGCTTTCCCTTGAAATCTTTGTATCTTGAATCATAGAGTAGTGCCCAATATCCCTCTTGGAATTGCTTCTGCTTGATATTTTTGTCATGCCATATCTTTCTCTGAAGTTGAACTACTTTTGTATCGATAAGGGGCTGCATTCTGTGCTCATCCAATTCATTGAGATGTAGTAATCTTTCTTTCTATGCATGGTTGAGGTCTAGGTCTAGCTGAGCTACCATCCTCAGGGTATTGAATTCAAATTCTATTGATAGCAAAGCCTTCTTCCCATAGACCAGCTCATAGGGTGTGAACCTTGTAGTGGTCTTCCATGTTGTATTGTAGGCCCAAGTGGCCTCAACTAATCTGTCTGCCCAGTCTTTTCTGTTGCTGCTCACTACCTTTATCAGGATCCCTTCCAATGCTCTGTTAGTGACCTCCAGCTACCCATTGGCTTGTGGATGGTAAGGGGTTTATAGGATTCACAAAGTCCATACCCCACTTCTCAAATGGCTCAAAGGTCACTTGAAGTTGCATGGGCATTGCATCCTTTGGAGTAGATTTCCCCATCCTCTGGCACCGATTACACTAGCTGGTATATCTCGTCACATCCTGATGAAGAGTGGGCCAGTAGTAGCCTGCTTGCAATATCTTGAAGGTGGTTCTTTTTGTTGCAAAATGACCTCCACAAGGCCCATCATGACAGGCCAGGAGGATGTCGAAGACTTCCTCCTCCTTGACACATCTTCTCAAGATCTAATTTGGGCCAAGTTTGAAGAGATTTCCCTTGATCCAGGTGAAAGGGGCACTTTTCCTCACTATCTTACTCTTTCTTTTTGAGGACAGATGTGGTTGAAACTGTTTTACAACCAGGTAGGTTGCTATATCAGCAAACCATGGAGAGAGTACTGAGATAGAAGACATGTGTTCATCTAGCATTTGGTCAACCAACATTCCTTCTTCACCTACAGGCAAATTTACTCTTGACAAAAATTCATCAACAACATTTTCTTTACCAAGCTTATCCATAATGGTCAAATCAAACTGCTGCAGTAGAGGCAACCCTCTAATAATGTGACCATTCACATCTAGTTTTTTCATTAAATATCTAATTGCAGCATGATCAATGTGCACAAAAGTTTGATAGCTTGTGATATAATGTCTAAATTTGTTTAAAGAATGCACATCAGCTAGGAGTTCCTTCCCGGTCACTGTATAGTTTAACTCTGCCTTTGATAGTTTTTTCTTATAAAGTATATGGCATAAGGTAAATTTTCATCAATTTTTCCCAAGAATACTCCTATTGCTTTGTTCGAGGCATCTGTGTGAATGTGGAAAGGTAGGGCCTAGTTTGGGCCTCTTAGAATTGGGGTAGTCACGAGTTTTCTCTTCAAGATATCTAGGGCTTCTTGACAGTTTTCTGACCATATAAACTCGACATATTCACCTAAAAGGCCAAAATAAGGAGAGACTAGCTTGCTGAAATCTTTAATGAATCTTTGGTAATACCCTACCAAGCCTAGGAAACTTCTGATGTCTCTCACCTTTGGAGGATGTGGGACCCTTTGGATGATGGCAATTTTGTTGGGGTCCACCTACAGTCCTTGTTGAGATATTTCATTACCTGGCACGGTCCCTTCAGTCATCAAAAATTCACCATTTTTTGGACTAAGGGACAGGGTCATCTCAATACACTTGTCTAGAACTTTTCCTAGATTAGATAAGGATTCCTCAAGGTCAGAGCCATAAGGAGTAAAGTCATCCATGTATATCTCTGTTGCATCATGAACTAATTCAAAGAATATACTCAATACCACTCTTTAGAAAGTGGTGGGAGCATTACACAAACCAAAAGGAAGGACCTAGTATGCAAAAGGTACCCCGAGGGCAAGTGAAAGTGGTCTTATCTTGGTCTTCTATGCTGATCTGAATCTGATTGTACTTGCTAAACCCATCTAGGAAAGAGAAAACTTTTTCCCTGCCAGACTCTCTAACACTTGATCTATCAAAGGTAAAGGAAAATTGTCCTTTTTAGTGTCTTTGTTCAATTCTCGATAGCCAACACAGATTCTCCACTTACCATTTTTCTTTGGTGCTAGCACCAAAGGAGAGACCCATTCACTGTCAGATATGGGATAGATGAATCCTACATCAAGCAATTTATGTAATTCTTCCTTAATAATATCTTTAAGTGTTGGAATCATCCCCTTTGAGGCTGCATGACTCGCTTGCAATCCTCCTTGATGTATATATGATGAGTACATATTGAAGGGTGCGCTCCCTTCATCTCCTTATAGCTCCAGGCGAAGGCATCTAGGCATTTTCTCAGCAAGCTACACAGTTCCTTCTCCTGGGAAGTGGATAGGGATGGATTGATTTTCAAGGTTCTTTCTGGGCCAAACTCTATATTCTTAACATAGAGAGAGGTGGAGCCGGCCGCACAGAGATTAGTTGAGGGGTTGTTTTGGGTTTCTCTTACTATGTCCTCTAATGGTGATACACTGGGAGGTGGATTTTGAATCATATCATCCTCATATTGTTGTTTCCCCCCATGGCAATTCCTAATGCACAAAGAGGTGTAGAATAGACTTCATCCTCATCTTCCTCCTCCAACCAGAGAGGCGGATCATGTTCTAACAAGGGTTGGGCAAGAGGATATAGGATTAATTGCTTGGATATATGCCCATTCTTTATGGTCATGTTCCTAGCTCGACAGCTGATGTAGGCATCGACAGTAGCCAACTAGGGTCTGCCCAGCATGAGAGGATACCCAGTGAGCTTTGCCTTTGGCTAGAGAACAAAGAAATCAGCAGGGTACTCCCAAGAATCAATGGAGATCATCACATCTTCCACAATCCCTTCAGGGGTCATGGTGGAGTGGTCTGCAAGTTGTAGCACAGTCACGGTCTTCCTCAAGAAGCCCTAGAGGTTGAGTTTGAGCATTGTGTCCTTTTTCATCACATTAATGGCAGCTCCTAGATTAATTAGAGTGTGTGGGATCATAGTTCCATTGATGTGGACATCAACTACTGGGCTTCCAGGGTCCAGATATTTTGGATAGATTACCTACGTTAACATCAGGTGTTATAGCTCCAAATCTCACCTTGATGTTTGTGATGCTACATGCATTGGGATTCATGTAGTAACTTGGTTTCCATTTGACCCCATTGGTGGATACCTCACCTCTATGTTAGTTTTCATTATTGGTTGGTTTGGAGCATTTCTGTTGTGCGCTAGCCACATCTTGTGTACACCAGAAACATGCTTCGGGCGGGTTACTACATCGTTTTCATTCTATTCCTTCCACATTATTGGCCTACAAGTTACACTCGTGCTAGATTGAGGAAGGATGCCTTAATGACTTCCTTCTAGCAAATCTTTCCCCATCGACTACGACTCATTACTCTCGGGCAAAGGTCTAGAGTCCATTTGTCAGTACCTTGGGGTTTGCAGTCATTAGTGGTAGATCCTTCTCTACCAACAGTGAGAAACCATCATTGTTTCCTGATTTATAGATTCTTACAGGTGTTTGACTCCAGCTCATCTATTCACACTTGTTATATTGTACTAGGTACCTTGACACTCATTATCATTATCGATGAGTAGTCTCGCCTTTGTTAACAGTATACATCAATGACCGGTAATCAAACAATTTATTCCCATGATGTAGAAATGTACCATGACAACCGGTGAGGACCTTAGGTTGCATCAACATTCATTGGTTCACTTGACAGTTTCTCCTATTGCTGGTAGTTGATACCACTCCACCTTATATGTTGCAGTCATTTATGGTGACATTCTATAAGCTGGCACCTGAGTTTGCAGTGTAGTAATATCTTATTCCATCAGATTCATTTGGTACTTTTGCAATCAGTCTTCGATATTAGTGATCAGCTTCATCCTTCAGCATCATTGACATTCTTATATGTGATATTCAGACATGTACTTGTTTGATCATGATCAGATGATCCATTAGGTATTTTCTAGCCTTCTATACTTGTATACTTAGTCGATCCACTTGTACTTGATATGTGGACATGATTTACTTTCTTTGAACATGGGTATGCCTGCCTCAGACAATGTTTCTTTTTGATCTCCTTTTGTGGCTTAGCAGGCTAAACTTTGGTGAAGTCCTTCTCATTTTTTGACAGGTTTCCTTTCCATGTGCTTACTTAATATATTTCGGCCATCATGTACCCCTTATGACCTCATATATTAGGGGGAATCTGTTAGATCTCCAAATCTCTCTCTTGATGTTTGTGATGCTGCATTCATGGCCTAGGGCAACCCCTCCTTCTAGACCTAGTCCAAATATTTAAAAAACAGTGTTTTACTCCCTATACGTGACATTGCCCTGAGCTAAACGTGTGTGTACGCGAGTCTGTGTATACTCGACCTGCATATATGTCTTAAAACAGTTAAGAAAAAATAAATCTCTTTAATGTCAGGAGGAGATCACGAGTTTACTTGTTGATTACCTATTAGTGCCCATGGCCCAACTGTTCCCAACCAATTCACAACTAAAAAACTACTTTGGGAGAGGTATAAAAGGCTTCAATGGGAAGGCCTAAAGGAGGAGAGAATAGAGAGAAAAATCACTTCGCTGAGATTACTGCTGATTAGGTTTGAAGATCCTTGCGCTTCCAAAACTTCCCCCATTACAGGAAACTCTTGTTTCCTTGAGTTATGATGTCTTTTCACTAGTTGAGATATCCTTGTGTGAGTCATGGAAGGAGCCTTCTGAAGACTTGGGATTGGACGGATCTGGAGGACGGTTCCGCTTGGAGCCAATGAGAGGAAGATTCAGGTGATATCATTCCTTACCTTGTTTTAGTTATTTGCAATAAAGAAACATTTGTCTTGTTCCTGAAATCAATCTTCTTCATGCTTATGATGTTTTTGTTATGATTTGCATATGAATAGTTGCTTTAATTGTATAGCTAACTACCTTTCAATATGTTATGAAGTTTATTTCTATATGATTCTTGGTCCATATATTGCTATGCTTCTTTGAATTGAATGTTTTGTAGGTTTAAGGATCAAAAGGAACTCCAAGAGGGTTTGGACCCTCACTGGATCTACCCAAATAAGGACCCCCAGGTGCATCTCTCTTCACGTGGTTTGCTTATTTTAGTATCATGGTTGTGTGGAATGCTTCTTTTTCATTGTAGTCATATTGTAGTTTACAAAAAATATCATATCCATTACAAACTTGAACCCAGAAAGAGTTAGCAATAGTTAAAAAAAAAAATTACTTCAGTGAGTTCGGTTCATTAGAGCTTGCATGCTCTCTATCATAGATAATGCATTGAGAAAATAGATTCTTGCATTTATAGTTATAACATAACTTATGTCGGTCCATTGGTGTTCTTAGGTTCTCCTTACATTGTCTACAATACTTAGTATCTATTTCTATCTTATGAATTTAATGTTCAAATCTATTTCAAAATTGAGTTTGAACAAAATTATTGACTTTCTAGAAATCATACTTGTGCCTTAAAAAGAGCCATAAATTCATTGTTAAACAACTTAGAATCTCAAAATTTGTACTATCTAGTGACCTTATGGGGCAAGAAATTATTGATGCACTCTCCCTTTCCATTCACCATTGCACACACCTAACAATTAGTATGTTTGACAATTTTCTTGACTAATTTAATGCAAGGGAAATCAAGTTATGTAACTATGGTTGAGTGTAATCCAAATCATTTGATAAATTTTAAAACCTAGTTTTCCTTTATCTAGAAGTTGTGGGAACTGTGAAGCATTGAATCTATATATTCTTGGTCTTTAATTTTGGAAAATAGGTCATTCCTTCTTGGGATCTAGATTGTTGCACCAATTCTTGGTCATATATCTCCATACACTAGCATTTGTGAATCCGATTTCCTCATTAAAGGATGAATGTGTACCAATAATTCTATTGTTCTAGTCTTTGTGTCCTATACGGTAATAAGACTAGATATTTATACTAGTTCTTTTCCCTTTCCCCACAATTTCATCAGTGCCTTATGAATAAGAGCTTTCCTTAAATCCATTTCACAGACAACCATAATATTATCAATAATAAACCAATGCATTTGAGATATTAGTCATGCATTAAAGATGAGCCAAAAAAATGTTACCTAATTTACAGTGTATTCCTATTAAAAAAAACCTAGATATTAGGGATTCTTCTTGGACTAGAATAATGATCTCATAAATTTTCCACAAATAAGTATTCGAGCCACTCAACACCTTAAACCACTAGGTAACTAATTCATGTTGTTGAAATGTGACAAAATATTCCATGGATGCCAATTTATGTCAACTGGATGAGGGTTTGGGATTAAAATAAAGTGTTAACTTATAATTATGATGGCCAAATACTTTAAATTGTAATGTTTTCTATTCCATTGGTCATTATTAGGTGATTTGATGTGTAGGGGAAAATAATTCTCTTCATAAGTTTTTTAAATCTCGGACTAGTGCGCTTTCCTCTGTTTATTAATGTGGGTGGAAAAGTTTGAAATTTTGATCTTTTATGAAGGTGGAGTGAATTAAAAATATACATTCTAAGTAATATTCCCTATAGGGCCCATTGTCGTTTACTCTTCACATCAATTCTCATTAAATTTCATGAAGATTGAGTTATAAAATGTAAAACAATTTACCAATCATAAATCATTAACTTTTCATAAAATATTTTAAGCCAAAATAACATCCATACATATAGTAATGTGGATGGTGATGAGGATAATGATGTGTCCAAAGTTTATAATGAGGATTTCATGATTACTAATCTATAATATAAGGAGGGGTGACATCAACATTATCCATATGGCATAATTAGTATATGAGATAGTATTTCTTTTTCCCTAAATGCATAATGAGGATGCATTTTCAATATTTGAATAGAGAGTCCATTATCAGTGATCGAATAACATTGATTCAAAAATTTATACTCAAAAGAACATGCCAAATTATGATATATCCATAATCAATGGATGCTTTTTATTAAAATTGTTTTTTAACTTTTATTGATTTTCTAATCACCAAATCTTCAGTTTTCAAGTCACAATTTTTTTTATATACGTTTGTTTCATGAGTTGAAAAATTCCACTGGTAACTAACGAATCCATTAGAGAAAAAAGGAAGAGTGTGTTGAATACTTGAAAAATCGAAAAACACTAAGAAAACCTAATATATTTAACTATATGCATTATATGACATGATAAGGGGCTTAAATTTGGAAGTTATTGATAGTCCTAGACATATGTAGTTGAAAACATCACATTTCCTTACCATCAGGCATATGATGGGCCTCAAAATTAGACATAAAGTAAGGCCCATCTAATCATTCTTAGGCACCTGAAGGATATATTAAATTTCTCCTTCTACACTTAACAATGTTTTTTTTCTTTAATAAGTTCTTAGGAAAGTTTAGGGATGATTTTATTTTATGTGCCTAATATTATTTATTTTTGGAGAATATTGGGTAGATTATGAAGATTTGGAGGAGATAAAAAACTATGAACTTGTTGCCTACAATAGGAGGATATTCGATAATAGATGAATAGAATATCATGAAATTATTGACAAGTTCTAGAACTCGTGATTGAGAAAATATAGGAATGTGTTCCCTACCATTTAATGCAGATTCCTAGTGTTGGGAACAAGATCCACTATTTGAGGGATTTTGGAGGGGAAAATTCCCACCTTTCAAGGAGAATGCTTCCTTGTCATTTTTTTATGTACTAATTCAGATTCGCCTCTAGGTCATGTATTTCTTAGTATTTGTGTAGAAAACTTGTATTTTTGTAGCTCCACTTTGATTTATAGCAGGGATGTACTTGGATTACTTCAAATAATGAAGTTTGGTGCCATTTTTAGAATATAAATCTTCCTCTCCTTCATTGGACTCTGAGTATCCCTGTGGTTTTCCATCCTAGGAGCCTCATATCCCTTTTGTATAATTTTTTTATCTTCTTTTCACTTCTTATTCAAATGCATCTCTTATTCTTGTTTTTCCTATTTCTGCGATTAGTATTGATGCTTATTTTGTTGTGGGATTGAGTTAAATGATTTAGGTAAGTTATTATATAGGTTATTTATAGGGTCACAAGTGTGATTTGTACTTACAAAAACTTTGAAAATTCATATTCATCATTCAGCTACTTGGATTGCTTTACTAGGTCAGAAATCTAAAATTTTTGGAAGTCACTTGTAGTAAAGTAGTAGTAATTTTCTTGGTTTTTTTAGAACATGTTAAAGAGATTCATTTTAGTTGATTCTAGATTTATTAGGTCATAAAAGAATTGCAGTTAATAAAAAAAATTACCCCATTTAATTTACACTTGATTAGGTTAGGCATTTGATAGGGTAACTAGCTCACTAGTTGTTGAATTTCTAGTTTTTAGAGTAGTAGTTTTCTTCTATTTTTTAGCACATGTTAAGAGTGGTATTTTGGGGTGATTCCACTTTTAATGGATACCTAAGAAATCATAATTAGTAAATAAAAAATTCCATACCATTTGAGTTTTTACTTGGGAATTTATCACGATTCTCACTCTTGCAACATTACAGGCCACATGTAGCAATCCTGTAGCATCACTTTCCTTCACCAGTTTTTATTTCCACTGCAAATTTTACTTTTTCTAGATGAATAATGATATCTACGCTCTAAATCCATGATTAGGGAGGCCTAAGGACCACTATACAGCCCTCCTTTCTCTATTCAAGCGCAAAACAACAAATAGAGTTAGGAATCAATTTTCCCATTTGAAACTCTTCAATGCAAGTGAAGTAGAATTAGCTTTTGAATTTCCTAGTTATGTGTTGTATATTAACTTTATTCTTTCTAATAAATTTTCAATTGGATTAATGATTTCCATTTTGCAAGTAGAATAATTGATTTTATTTTTTTGCAATTAGAGTACCCTTGTTTATTTATGCAAATAGTTTAGGTTAGATTTTATGATATTCACTTCATTAGATCAACGAAAGAAGGACACACCACTTGATGAACACACAGTGTCGATACCCTTTAATTTTTTACAAACCCATGGTTCATAATTTAAGCTGGTAGAATTAGGAGTTTCAAAATTGGTGAGCACCAGTATTTCAACAATAATGCTGCAACTACTAGGCTGCCTTCTTTACTCTTATCAACCTGGTAGTTCGTAACAAACTTGGAAGTGACGGTGTTCTATGCACAAGTACTAGTTCTTACTGCAAGTTGTCACTTGGTCAGCCAGTGCAAGATCACTAGGAGCTCAAGCCAACTTCTATGGATTCTAAAAGAAGCTCTATATGTGATGAAAGGAGAGAAAGACTACTTTGCAGATACTACTCTAACTATAGAAAGGAGAAAGACTGAAATGTAAAGCAAACCAAGTAAATCCTACTTAACCAACTAATCCTACTTTTGCATAAAGAACTATGAAAACCATGATAAGAATTCCATCTAACTATTCAAATAAGTAAACAACATCTAACTGAGCTATTTCTGGAAGTAAATGAGAAAAAAAACATCTTTTTGGATTTTTACGTATTTTTATGTGAATTTGACATGTATGCGATTTATTGTTTGTGAATGTGGAAGGGAATAGGTGGTGTTGAAAGGTATTTTTGGGGCTTAAGAGGATGTAGGATGGTGTGGTTGGGTCATAGGAGGTATCAGGTAGCCTTCTGGAGGGTTTTCCCACACTCGGCCTTCAAAATAAAGCCTACAGGAAAATCTACAGGAGGACACAGGAAATCTACAGGAGGAAAAACAACATTCTATAGGAGGCCTATAGGAGGAGGCCGAGAGCAGTTTTGGTTGTTTTGAGGGTGTGACAGTGGGTGGAAAAGGTGGATGAAGGTTGGAATGAGGTGTTAGGGCACCTAGTGTCTACCAAGAATCATTAGGAGAGAGAAAGATGATTGGATTTGCTCAAGGAGAGGAAGAAATTCTATGGAAAATGCAGGAAACTAAGGCAAAATTAATGGGAGACTTGGGCGACCTATAGGGCATGTATCACATGGAGGATGGGATGGATAATAGGCCGGCCTATTGCTAGAAGATATTTTCTACAAAGGAACTGACAGTGAACCAATAAGATCAAATAAGTAATGGAATAAGTGCATCTCGAAAAATAGAGTTTTGCATACGAATGGTCTAAACTATGACCTATGAAAGGAAATGTTGATAAATGCTGCAAGAAAGGAAAGCATGAAAGAATACTATTACAAATAAAGAACTGAGTATGATGAAGAAGATCTGAAGCAAAGGGAAGTTGTATTATTAACCTACTAAAAGATGCAAGCACTAGAAGTCCTATGAAGGAGGAAAATCTATGTTTTTGGGGTAGCAAGAGGGCCTTTGCCTCAAATCATGGTCCCGAAAGAGAGGAAGTGAGGCCAAGGCACTTTTGCTAGCCTTTTGAATCTTCTGTTTATCACTACTTAACTTGTTATAGAAATCACAAATGGAAGAAAACTACTGAATCATCAAAAGCAACCTATACTTAACCATGAAAGAAATACATCTAACAACAATCTAATCTAGAATTGAAATAAAACATACAAATACAAGTAAAGAGGAGCTTGGTTGCTTGGATTAGGCCCTAACCCAAGAGCTTTGGCCCTTTGAGGTAACTCAGTGTAACTCAAAAAGGATTCCATCTTTATTTCCAAAATAATAACAGGATTACATGAAACTGTCAAAATAATAAGCTCGAAGTTGAGTAGAGTTTACATAAGCAAAAGTACAACAAAAATACAACAAAAATCTGACCCTAGTAAGGCCCTAGGCCTCTCTACTTATACAAATGAATCTACCAATAGCTTCCTTAAAATGAGGGAGGCTTGGCTCCCAAAACTCGAGATAACCATCAGTCATCCTCCACTTGCTCGGTTGTCTTCTGTGAATGATTTGGCTACCTATACTTTGAGCTGAAGGATGGGGAATTCGAAGTGAGGAGTAATAAATTAGGGGGATTCCATCCTATAAGTCATATCCTTTGTCCACTTCTAGTTATTGCTTCCATTTGTCCACTGGATCCTTGACTTTGACCACAAATTTCATCAATAATCTAAATTAAACACATATTAGACATCATGGCATCATAACTAAGTCAACTCACTCTATATGCATAAATATAATTAGAAAATCATAAAATAAGCTAAGAGAATGGTTGATTTGACTAGCTTAGGAAGTAAAATGAGCCCATATAATTACCTATTTATGAGGCTCATCATCACCTCCCTACTGAAAGTGTTGCTCATCCTCTGAGAAACTTAGTCCATCTCCTCATATTTTATGGTCCTGGTGGCCTCCCTAGCATCCCATGCTTCTGATGTGGTCTCCTCTTCCTTGTCATAGAATCCTACCTTCCTGTCTATTTCTTCCCAGTGCTCCTACTTTTCTTCTTCTCTTCTGCCTTCCAACATGCCTAACAGCAGTGGGGGACTCAACTTGAGGCCAATCCTATTGACCTTCATCCTCTGCATGGAGCCCTTAGAGATTGGAACTCTGCTTAATGCCTCTGTCATCCTCATTTGGGAATTATATTACATGATCTGCAAACTTTGTGGTAAGGTATTCCATTGCCTCATACAAGCATGCACATAGTCATCCCCAAGTAACCTTTCCATATCCTCAAAATGTGCAATGGATTGTGCTTTATCACTTATATATCTAGGGGAAATCTGAGGATTATGGGAAAATAGGTTATGTTTGTTGATGACTGCCATACGATCTGATGGCTCAGCTCTGATCATCAGTGGCTCAATCTGCTCCTTTATCATCAACCTTCTTATTTTTGTTGCCTTTAAATCTTCATGGTTCATCCATGAGGGCATGGCCATTAGTTGTAGGTCCCCTAGCCTGGCATTAGGGTCCCACACATTCATGTTTGTGAGGGCCATGTTATGCAGGTAGAATTCTGCCATCTTTGCCTTATCTTCTGATGTGCTTTGGTCACACAGGTCCATAAACTGCCTCTAATCTTGGAAAGGCATTATGCCTATTTGTGCCAAAGTCTTTAACTAGAATTGAAACCATTGGTCCTTGAGATACAAGCCATAGGATTTTTCTGTTGTCTTACATTGAAATGCCTCCATGGAACAGTTGGCCATACATGCTAGTTGGGTCTCTTTCTCTTGCAATTATCTTCTTATCAATTCATTTTCAGTTTCAAGGTGGCTTCTTGTGATTACTTCTCTCTGTCTGACAGGACTTAACTCTCTGCCCATTTATCTAGGTTTGTTCTCCATATGGCCAATATCCTCAACCCCCTTGGATTTGGCTATTTGCATCCACCTATGGTTCCTTATTCTTTATTTCTCTAATTCAAAGAATAGTGGAATTCCAAATTTTTGTGGAATTATTCTTCCCCCCTCAAGAAGATTGTAGTAGGATCCAAGGCTGGGTTGGGGATCAGGTTCTTGTAGCTCTGTTTCTTCCTCCTTTCCCTGTGCTTGTCATTCTACCCTTTTCTCAAACTTTTGGGTCTCTTGTATTTTTGACAGGGTCTCCTGTAGAACAGTCTATGCCTCCTTTAGGACTGTTTTTGGGCCCTGTAGTTCTACCTTTTCTTTCCATGTAGGGGATCTAGGAGTCCCCCTTTCATATGTGATAGGTGCCCTGGAAGTGGATTCTTTTCCTTGGGTAGAGGGTGAATCTTCAATAATAATTGGCACATTTGAAGAAGGCTGGGGTTTCCTTTTTTTTATTCTTGTGCTCTTCCTAGCCTTGAAATACATTGAGGTATGCCTCTTCCTCTTCTGTTTTGGCTTAATTGGTGTGCTGAGGGCAGTGGGAGAAGCTATTGCCTCTCTTTCTAGAGTCTCAGGGGAAACTTCTGTCTTTTTTGCCTCTTTTTGACTCTGTTTGCTCTGTTTCCTCTTGCTATGTTCTTCAACTTTCTCCTCCTCTATCTTGGTTTCTTCCTTCTTCCATTCTTGTTCTTCTAACTCACTAGTTGCTTCACCTTCTCCCCCTTGTTGCTATTCCTCCTCACTGCCAGTAGAACTAATATCATAGGTTAGGGTCTTTATGTCATCTTCAGCTGTCATGTTTCAGAATATTTCCCATGCTATAGGGAGTGTAAATGTATGGAGGGCCTCTTCCATAAAATTTTGATTAACACATGGTGAGCTAGTTGCTCTAGATTTCCTACTTTTACTTTAGTACTGGAGTTAATTAGAGACTGCGGGAGGAAGTAGGGGATGTTGAGCTTTTGAGGGGCTAGAGTGTCCATGCCATACCTTAATTCATGAAGGATTCTAAAGTGGTAACCATAGAAAATGTTGTACCCCCCCCCCCCCCCCCCCATAGGAAATATACTTGATTATTTGGTAGCTAACCTCATCCCAAGGATATGGTATGCTAGCCCTTCTTATGCCACTTTTATCTTCTACAAGGTTTTCATTGTTTTCAAAGAAGTTTTTCTTACTAGCTTGGTCAATTGGTTTCTCATCCTTACTCCAAGGCAATCCAAGAGGAAGGGTAGTGACCCTACTGATAAATTTAGGGTTATCTCCATGGAAAAGCCTCTAAAGGTGATAGTGGCATGTGTTCTGGTGTGAGGGACCAAAGAGTGGGCAAATTCTTGAGCAATTTCCTCATCAAACCCTCATAATTTCTCAAAAAAGTTCATCCAATTTGCTCTTGTGAATATGTCCACTACTTGGGGATGTGCATGGAGCCTGGAGGAGTTGGTGGGCTCCTTCCTCATAAAACTTGTTGTCATTTTGTCTATGCTTCTTTGGGAAACTAAATGAGGAGGAGGAGACAACAATTTTTGAATGAAAATAGAGAAACCGAGAGACTGTGCTTTTTTTTTAAGAAATAAGTAGAAATTCTTTTATTTATTTCCTCAACCTAAAGGCTTTATTTCCTCCTCAAAATTAAACAACTGCTTGCATATCTTGATATTCAATGGGTTATGCATAGAACCTACCTACTCATCCTGAGAATTGTGCTAAAACCCATGTTTTCTTCCTTCAAAAAACTCATCGGCCCTCCTATAGAAGATTGTTGTCCCTCCTATAGAATTCTTGTAGGTTCTCTTGTAGAACTTGTTAGTGCTCCTATAGAAAATGTCGAGAGCAGAAATATGGGAGAGATTAATGGAAAATGATGGTTACGAGGCTGTGGGGGCATGAAGAAATTGCAGGAGCGAAGTTTCAAGGATTGAAGGAAGGAAAAGGTGGTGATAGTTATCGGGGAGATGTACTTATTGCTTTTTATAGATATTTCCAGTGATGGAGGGTGAGCTAGCCAAGTGTATGTTGGTCATATTCAGACTGTTGGTCCCCACCTACCTTGCCATCATGGCCCTTTCCTTGTAATCATCCCTCATGATTGCATCGGAGTTTAGACTTCCTCCACTACTTGTCCTTGACATTTTTCCTGAGTTGACTGTGTGGACATGCGGGTGACATCTTCGAATGAGTGGAGTCAACTAGATGAAGGTGGCTGAGTTAACTGGCCACCTTTCCCTCATTCAACCTCATCCATATCATTTCTATTTCATGCCTTCTAATTACAAAAATGCAAACAAAGGAGCGGTTTAGTTACTTACCTGAGATCTGAATGTATTTGCTGTGAAGGATGTGGCTTTTTCTCTCTGTTGCATGCCTTTGTTTCTTCTGACGCATGCTATCTGCTTGTTGATGAGTGGTTGTGCTTTGTACAGGCTCCTCTTTGGCTGGATCTGATCTTCAGCTGTCTTCTTAAACCTTCATATTTGCACCCTCTTGCTGCTGATGCTAGATTTTAATGGGATCAGCTGTTACAGGAATCCCTACAGGAGCTCTTGTAGTTGCTTCTCCCTTTGAAACTTCAGCTTATTTCTGTGCTTGAAGGTGTGAGGATCATGCCAGAGATGTAGATAGAGATGGAGAGGTAATAGGTAGGCTTCAGGTGAGGTGGATGGTGATGTTTCCTTTCTTATTTTTGTCTTTTTTCTTTTTCCTAAAAAAACTGTTTTTTCTATGCTTTTCTTGGGCAGGAACAAGAATGATGCTTGGGATGTGATGTAGTCTTGGAAATGATGGCAAGGAGGTTTGAGGACTGTAGGAGGATTTATAGATCTTTTATGAAGCTTCCCTATCCCTCAAACTTCCTTTTATATCCATTTATGGCTCTTTGTAATTCCTATAGGAGCCTCATGTAGAAAACACAGAGACTCCTGTAGAAAACATAGTTTTTGAAAAAGAATCACAGTGAGGTGAAAAGAATGCCAAGAATGATGGAGAAAGGTGTGGGCAAGTAGGATAGGTGCCGCTATTGGTTTCAGGGCTCCCTTAGCACCTTTTGTTGCTTCCTCTAGTCCTCTTGCAAACCTACAATGCAACTAGAAATTCATTTTTCTTTTTCTCTTCTTTAAAAAAAAAAAAAAAACAACTAGGGCACCTGAGGGAGGTTTTCACCCTAATTTCCTTCCTCGGGTGCCTCCAAGGGACGTTTTCACCCAAGGATCTTATTTTTCTCTTTTCTCTCTCTCTTTTTTTTTTTTGACATCATTAGGCCACCTCAGAAGAGGTTTTCGACCTAATGATGGGATTCAAGTGCCTCATGGAGGTTTTCACTTGAGTCCTTATATTTTATTTTTTTCTTTTTCTTCAGTGAGTGAATGAAATGGAGGCCAAGACATGCTCCACTACCATCACTGTCTTATTCAAATTTTCAATGAACTCTTGCTTGGAGAGGGGTTTCTTGTAGACTTTCAATCAATGTCCATTGCCAAGCATGGGGATGGATTCCTCATCAATGGTTCTGATCAGAACTGAACCATTGTCATTTCATTTCTCCATAGTGTAGGGTCCCAACCATCTTGTCCTTAGCCTGCCCTTGAAATATTTGTATCTTGAATCATAGAATAGTGCCCAATATCCCTCTTAGAATTACTTCTCCTTGATATTTTTGTCATGCCATATCTTTCTCTGAAGTCGAACTACCTCTGTATGGATAAGGGCCTGCATTCCGTGTTCATCCAATCCATTGAGCTAAAGTAATCTTTATTTCTATGCATAGCAAAGGTCTAGTTCCAAATGAGCTGCCATCCTTAGGGTATTGAATTAAAATTCTATTGACAACAAAGCCTTCTTCCCATAGACCAGCTCATAGGGTGTGAACCCTGTACTGGTCTTCCATGTTGTATTGTAAGCCCAAGTGGCCTCAACTAATCTATCTACCCAGTCTTTTCTACTGTTGCTCACTACCTTTGTTAGGATCCCCTTCAATGCTTTGTTAGTGACCTCCACCTACCCAATGCCTTGTGGATGGTAAGGGGTTGAAGTCTTGTGCTTGATTCTATGATGTGTGAGCAAGTCTTCAATCAGATTGGAAGTAAATTGACTACCTAGAGTTGTGACCAATTCTCTTGGATACCCAAACTTGTAGAATATGTTCTCTCTCAAAAATTCAGTTACTTTTTCTCCTGTCATTGCTTTGATTGATTTTGTCTCTGCCCACTTTTCCAGGTAATCAGTGCGCACAATGATGTATTTCTTCTACATTGAAGGAGGGCTCATAGGACCCACAAAGTCCATGCTCCACTTCTCGAATGGCTCAAAGGTCACTTGAGGTTGCATGGGCATCTCATCCTTTGGAGTAGGTTTCCCCATCCTCTAGCATTAATCACACTAGCTGGTATATCTCCTCACATCTTGATGAAGAGTGGGCCAGTAGTAGCCTGCTTGCAGTATCTTGAAGGCAATTTTTTTTGCTGTAAAATGACCTCCACAATGCCCATCATGATAGGTCAGGAGGATGTCAAAGACTTCCTCCTTCCTGACACATCTTCTCAAGATTTTATTTGGGCCAAGTTTGAAGAGATTTCCCTCAATCCAGGTGAAAGGGGCACTTTTCCTCATTATCTTTCTCTTCTCTTTTGAGGATAGATGTGGTGGAAACTATGCTACAACCAAGTAGTTTGCTATATCAACAAACCATGGAGAGAGTACTGAGATATCAAACAGTTGTTCATCTGGCATTTGTCATCCACCATTCCTTCTTCACCTACAGGCAAATTTACTCTTGACAAAAAGTCAACTACAAGATTTTCTTTACCAAGCTTATCCATAATGGTCAAATCAAACTACTGCAGTAAACAGAACCATCTAAAATGTGAGCATTCACATCCATTTTGTTCATTAAATATCTAATTGCAGCATGATCAGTGTGCACAAAAGTTTGATATCCTGTGATATAATGTCTGAATTTGTTTAAAGAATGCACAACAGCTAGGAGTTCCTTCTCATTCACCGTATAGTTTAACTCTCCCTTTGACAAGTTTTTTCTTATAAAGTATATGGCATAAGGTAACTTTTCATCAATTTGTCCCAAGGCTGCTCCTATTGCTTTGTTCAAGGCATCTGTGTGAATGTGGAAAGGTAGGGCCCAGTTTGGGCCTCTCAGGATTGGGGCAGTCACTAGTTTGCTCTTTAAGGTATCTACGGCTTCTTGACAGTTTTTTGACCATGTAGTTGTTCAATATGTGCGCACTAAAATTTTCTCCTCATCCTTACAGGTTTTTTCATTCGAATCGAAATTTTATCAATATATTTTTTGGCAAATTCTAATCAGCCTGCATTTACTTTACAAACCTCATGATGTCTCTCAAAGAAGAATGAAAAATATATGACAGAATGTTGCGAAAACTTGCACTAAGATCACTAAAATATTTTCTTCTTAATCTGCCCATTGGAAAATGACAAAGGTCTAGTCTCGACGAAGGCACACATTTCTAGTTATGGTTTGATATGAGTTCTCCTCAAAGATGAATAAGATGGTGATTCCAATGTTTTCGTATTTCCTTAGAATTAAGCTTTGTTTTGTGTATACGCTAGCTTATGCCTCCAATGAAGCTGAAAAAGCCTTAATTAGATCATCTAACAATGACATAGCTGACTTAATTGAGAAATTTGATTATAACCTACCAGTTAGGCAGAGTGACTCTAATTTATTTCCAACATGGTGGCAAACTGAATATATTGATAGAACGTATGATTATGTATTCCAAGACTCCAAATCCCTGTAACTATTCAAAGATTCAATGGCAGTGACAATTTTTTCCAAACTTGGTTGTACCATAGTATTAGTTAGGATTTTTTTTAACTCCAATATTGTAATTTGAAAGGTTTTTTTCCAATTTACTCTTCATTTCTTCTAGATACAAAACTGTGCTGGTTTAGTAGCTATGATGATTTGCTATGGTGATTTTGGGTAGAACTAAGGGTAAAATTATTTCTTTGTTTCTGAATGGTTTAATAGCTATGATGATTTGCTATGGTGATTTTGTGTAGAAAGAAGGGTAGAATCATTTCTTTGTTTCGAAAAATAATTGGCATTGTTGTTAACTTCTTCTGGAGATAGTAGAAAATCTAGTGGTTTCTCAATTCCTTAGTTAAGCACTAAAGAGTTTGATTCTTGAGATGAAGAATGTCATTTACGTTTTTCCCACTTCTAATTGTTCTTAGCATGATTGTCATCATTTGATGGAATTACTCAGTCTTTACTAAGACTTCCTTTACCACAGTTGCATAATTGCATCAAATAATAACCAACTAGTAAACGCCTAGTATTGGACAATTCATTGCACTTAGTGCTTTGGATAGACTCTCCAGATACCATCTATTTTTCAAAAGAAAAAATGGTCACACACTTGCAACAACTGTGATACACACTGTGTCAATTGAGGAGAATTTCTTTTTGGATAACTTGCTAATGTTTAGGTAATTATATGGGCAGGGACTACCGTTGCCTGCAGATCTTGTTAAAAACTACAATTGATGCAATATAGCATTGGATTTATTATGTGTTAATAGTGATGGAATTTGCGGAAATATTTACTTTAGAGTTTTGATCATACAGCTAGAGGAAACAAGTCTCTAGAGGTATAAACATTTCCTCAAGTTGTCATCCCTCTTCTCTCATATTATATTCATAGTTAAGATTGGTCTACTTTGGTGGTTAGAACATTTCGTTGATGTGTTGTTGAGTGTGAGGGAGGTGTATAATTCTTTCTATGTTCAACATGAATTTGACATGTGGCATATGAAAAGCCAATATAGATCCACCTTAACTCTAGATATATCATGCATTAAAGAGGATCAAAACATGAGGAAATGTTTGTATCTCCAAAGATTTGATCCCTCTTTATGCAAGATAAATCCAAATCCAAGATGGATTTACAGTGACGATTACTTAAAAGTATTTTCTCATCTCAATGAAATCATCATGAATGTTTTATATTTGATAGATTTGAAAACAAAAACTAGAAACCAAATTACATATGATATATTTATTGAGGGGAATTGGATTCCAAACTAGAATCCAATGATAAAACCGATTGAAATGGCAGAATTTAATTCTTCTTTCATTTGGTTTGGTATGATTCGCTAAACATGAAAGTCATGTTACTTATTTGATGGGATTTAGCGAATAACCTTAAAATAATTGAAAAATGCTAACCAATCTATAAAATTGTTGAACTTTAAGATAATTATGTAGATGTTCAATAAAAAGAAACGATTTTTTAACTAGATCATAAAAATAACAACGCATGGTATTAAAAAAACATAAATTAATAAATGCTTATTAAACCATTCAAGTGATTTTTGCATGAAATACAAGAATAATTCTAATCACAACCACAATCTTACTAGAGCTATTATACATGCTACAATATAAGTAGAGCCATCCATAAGTCCATGAATTTTCTTTGAGGCCCAACAAAAACTTATGCATCGAAAAGAGATTTAGAATTTTCTTCAAAAATAGTTTTTAAGTAACACTTTAAAGAAAAAATAAATACATCCTCCCAAAAAGTCATTCTCCGTTATAGTAGGGATTTATCTATTCATATTATAATTTACCAAAAATAACATATGCATCATAAAATTAAAATCAAAAAGAGTTTTCAATAGTTCAAGTCGAGATGACTTCAATGACTTTGGTTTATTAGATCTTATGTGCATGCTATCATAGATAATTCATTGAGAAAATAGATCCTTGAATTTATATTGTAACAGAACATTTATTAGAGCTTGTGTGCATGCTATCATAGATAATTCATTGAGAAAATAGATCTTGGCATTTATATTGTAACAGAACTTATGTTGATACATTGTTTCACTTAGGTTCTCCTTACATTGTCTATGGTTGTGAGTATTTGTTTCTATTATGGGCATTTGGTATTCATCTCTTTCAAAATTAAGGCTTGCAGAAAAATTTTACGGAGGTGATTTTTTGAGAATCTGGGGTTCCAAACATCAAGTTCAAGGTCTGCGCTACATATGTTGCAAATTTTGTGGGCATCCACCTGAGTTTCATCCATAAAATATCTTGCCCTATGTGCTACTCTAAGAAGGAAAAACTAGGTGTTTCTCTCTCACCATGGGGACTCTTTGAAGGTTGTATAAGCTTAGTATCATTGGAATAAATCATAAGATTCCCTTTCTTCTCTCAGGCCTTGACTTTGGGAATACCTATTACCATCGACAAACCTCAAAACCTTAAGTCTTGTGCCTTCTTTTCTAGGGTTTTCTTTTAGAGATCAGTTTTCATCTTTAAAGCCTCATACCTTTATTGGGCCTCTCTTAAAATGAGCTCTAACTCTATGGCCGTGAAATTACAAGCCTAAAATATCTATTATATGTGATCACAATCATATGGGATTCCTCCCATCGGTTAAAGTCCATAAAGAGCAGGGATCCTTGGTTTGGGCGACATTGGGTTTTTGTCTCACTATTATCACTTAGTCTAGTAGCTGCCCCTAGGATTTCTCTCCTTAGGTTTGTGCTAGATTTTTTGGTAATAGGACCATGAAAATCATACACATGTGACATAGATTTTACGTGGAAACTCTTGTGGTAGAAAGACCATCGGACATTTATCTTCTTTTTCTTCTTAATTCAATCTTCTCTTAAAATTTATTAGCATCAACTAGTATGCAAGCACCGACTTATTAGGAACCAATGCCAATCATTAGTGAGCACCCACTCACTTCAAGCATTGGAATGATTGAAAAACCTGCATGATGCAATATAACGAGCATTGATTTCTTGGAGGTTCCAACCCCAAGTTCTTATCAAGAACCCACTTGATGGAAGTCATTACTCCCTAACTAGTAAGCCACCACTTTCCTTGAAGGCACTAACCTTCAAATCACTGCGTGGACCTTCTTTCATATATTTTGATACTGGATCCACCACTTCTCAAAATCAATATAAAAGAACAAAACCATGTAAACCTTTTCTCAATAAATCAACACTTCCAAACCTTAACAACAAACCTTAGCATCCCTATAACACAATACATTCCTGACAAACTAATCATCAATAGCTCTGCAAAAGCAAATTCCTTTGAATACAAAACAACAATATCCTCACAAATGTTGGCATACATCAACCCTACAGTAGCACAACACTCTGACATACTAGTATATTTAATACAAACCTTAGACAATCAATACATAAGCCATTCACAAACATGGAAATAGAAACCCTTATGATAGTACATTAGCTATAGGAGCATACAATCTAATATCAACATACTTTACATTATAACCACTATGAAAACAAAAATGTTAATCACTCTATCCATTATAACAATGATATGCATACCGACCACTTCAAACTAATACTGGCAGCAATAAACAATGTCATATGATTTTAATTATCTGTCACACAAATAATACAGTCAATCTTTCACATATATACAAGAAGCAACTCCAAATGTAGGATACATTAAATCTAATCACTAACACACATGTATAAGTGCATTTGGCTCCCAATCACACTTCATGAGTGAACACCAAAATTGATCTACTCAATACTCTACCATTCACAAAGACATATGATCCAAAACCATAGGTGTATTAATTTTCATGTAGAGGAAATAGATCTAGGATCTGATCTCTAAGGTGCATTACTAATACATCCCAGCTACAGGTGCATACATTAACTCTTCAAAGCACACAACATCTACATATGTATACATTAGGTAATAATCACTCAATTACTTTGTATCAACACTCTTCCATGCACAACCAATAAGCAATTCCCACGATCACTCCATATGGAGGCTTGCACTCTAGCATCACACAAGTCTATGCAAGTGTCCCTCGTTTATTACATAGATCGAACAACGAATTTGTCACTTCCCCAATGTGTAGCCGATAAAATATTTCTTCATCATTATAATACAAAGTCATATGTTCAATGCATTTGATAAATCAACCCCACAGCACATAGGCACCAATTAATGATTTAGTGAATAGGTGTAATCATTTAGGCTTTGATCACATTATATATTCATTGATACATACACAAGTCTCTCAATCAGATCAAAGCATTATATTAGAGCACACAACAATATGGTAGCCATATCTCATGCATAATACTCTCAAACTTTCGATCTATTATCCAAGTGACTAAGATTACATGCATTAAATTATGCATCAAATTGCACAACACTTGTGACTTAATCATTCGCTCTTCACAATGAGAATAAATCATTTGGAAAAAAAAATTCTATGGAATAGTGCACTACAAATTGCATTCTGCAAGTATAATTGGCTCTAGATTGCACACCAACTTCAAATTTCTCCTCAACCTAATCGCACAAGTGATTCATAAGTCATAATTTGTCACAGGGGATACACAAAAGCTCACACACTATTATAAAATTAAGGTGGAATGCATCACAAACATTCCATAACCAACACTCTCCATTGCATTTGTGGTAGAATAAATTCATATTTCACTATGCCTACCCGTGCTAGAAAAAGATTAAACCAAAAATGAGAATATTATTTGTCACCATAATCGCCCTTGCATTAGATATTCTTGATAGTCCACGATCTCAGAATTCATAGCTAAAATTTGTCATAGATTGATGATCTTAATGCGTGTACGAGTGCCTCCTTTTATGGTTATCAATAGGGACTAAAGGGGGACCGATGTATACCAAACAAATAATTTTAAAACCTCTTTTTATGGAGCTGACCTATACACAAGATTTAATTTCACTTTCTAGAACATTTTCTAAATGAAAATTCCTCATGTTCAAGAGTTGAATTAGTCAACATTTTAAGCATGCTTTAGTTGAAGGGGATGCCCTCTCTACAGTGGCTAGGACCCTTATTATTTACACAAGATCCATCTGATGCCGAATTTACTATCACTAAGATATATGGCACATTTTTGGACCAAATATAGTATGACGTCTACCAGTCATTTGGGACACCTCGACCATGCATTTGGGGCATTAACTTTAGGAGGGAATATCTCCTCAACTGTGAAGAACTACGTGATGTACCACATATGGATGCAAATGGCTCGACAAGAGCTATCCAACCATCATACCATTATGCACCATAACATGATCCATTGCATGCATAATTTTCCTTCAATGTGAGATATTGAGGACAATCTTCATACTCTTGACATTAATGACAACTCTCCTTTGACATTAATGATAATTTGTTCAACAATATTTCCTTTTCTTTGGTGTTGTATTATTGATTAGAATTCAAGTTGGCTTTTCCCCTTTCATGCACAATAAGTGCACATGCTTTGGAACTTATCAATGTGCCCATCTTTATGACCTTATATTGCTCATGTATTAGGGACTCAATAAGAGAATCGTGTGTGGTTATCCTCGAAGTTTCACCTATTACAAGACTTGCTATGTGAAAGGTGTAGACAAATATAACATACTCTAGATCCATTTTTGACATTATGGGAAGTATTAATTGGTTTTCTTGCTTGGATTTGTCAATTCTACAATTTTTCAACTTGAATAACAAAGCTTTAGCCTTTGAATCTTCTGAAGAAATCTTGATTGTTTTCAAATTGGCTTGGATCTAATGAGTTGAGTTCATTTTCTATGATGTGACCCTATCCTACTTCCCAAAGAGTGTCTCCAAAGTGGTGTATGCTTTAGCATGAAACAATAATTATGAAAATTGAAGGCCTCGTCTATGTGGTTGAACTATTTGGATTTTTCAACTACATAATTTGGTTCAAAATATGTTATCATTGTTATCTGACAGAAGCCTCTGCTTCTGAGCTGAAGTAGACTCTCTGGCTTCCATTCAAAATAGTTATATGGTGTGATTATTGTAGGTGGTGAAAACTTCATTTCTTCCGTACCACCAATCTTCAGTACCTACAAATAGATTGTTTAAGCTCCTTCTTCCTAGATCCCATGGGCTTTGATACCATTTGAAACTATAGCAAAACTTGGAGAAGTTAGATTTAGCTAAAAAACATTAAACACAACTCACAATTAAAAATCACAGAAAATTGATAAAGAAAAAAATTAATGAATTCTATTGAGACACAAAAAAAATTATAACCTAATACAATTCAATCAAATATATTCTATATAATCAAATTAATATAGTAATGATTCTATAAATATTGACCATAAACTAAAGAAAATTAACACCTAATCCTAATTAATAAACCATATAATCATCCATTAATTATCTCATGTAAATGGAAATGGAAATGGAAATAGTTCTAATTAACTAACCATGCAATCTCCTACAAATATAGATAGACCTAAATAACTGAAATACAATTAAATCCATGTTTCCTCATACCTTTCACTCGAACCTTCTAGAAAACAACGGACAAGTTTACCGATTCTCTTCCTACCTAAAAGAAATAAATACATGCACTCAGATGGTTCCATGCGAAATCTATGCGATTATGATAAAAAAAATCGCATATTTTTTATAATTAAAAAGATTTCTGAGATGAGGCACGGAGATCTTTTGGTGAAAGAGACAAGAAAATATAACACGTGTAACGATCGCTGTTGAGACATTGATTTAAGAAACCATATTTGATGGCACAATTCGAGTGGAACACAGAAAAATCGCATATTTCTTATCATTAATTTGCGGTTGAAATGGAGTTAAGCAGATGTTTCAGTGATAGAGACCAGAATAATAAAAAGTTTGAGTGACAAGATTTCATAAAAAGTTTGACAAAACCGAAAGTGATTTTTTTAGAGTTCATAGCCAATGTAGTATGATAAACATTGAGAATTCATTGAAAAGGCTACATACCAACTTCATAAACACAAGTAGTGTGGCAGGAATAATTAAGGGTTTGGACAGGACAATACGGACAAACGATAGGAAGCTCCATAAATACGGCAACCCTTATCCCGATTGCAGGTTATCAAACACTGTTTACATGGCGGCTCCGGCCCACCTCTCCGTCTCCGTTTATATAAACGGCCTGCTTTTTAATTACGAAAATAAAATATTAAAAAATTTGGCGTCCATACATGGATCATGCAAACAGGATTGTACATACTAGAGAACCGTCTTTTCTGCACTTTATTTCTTCAATTTTCATATATGAAATGAAATGAAAACATATATGAAATGAAGAGATGTCTTTTCATGTCAGGCATTTTATTAAGTTTACATTCCATTTTTGTGCTGTTTTTTGATTGTTAGTTTCTTTGGGTTATTTGTTGATTTTTATTTTTTATTATGTTTATTTCGCAATAGTCAATCTTGAGTTCACTTCATCACTTTTAAGAAAGGGTATAGCAATGTTTAAGTACATATTACAAGATTATGGGTATATTTATGTTTAAATAAATATTAGAAGATTAGAAGTATATTAATGTTCTAATAAATATTAGAAAAGTGGAAATTCGTAAAAGTTCAAGTTCAAGAATAGTAGATAACCTTTTTTATGTGTAAATTTTAATATTTATTTGGACCTCAATTTGTTAATCATAGATAGTAAATTAGAATAAGAGATTTTCTCTTTTGAATATAAAAGATGCATGTATTTATAAAGTAAATATTTGTGTTATTATTGAAAGTAAGTCAAAAAGCGATCATGACATGTAGTCCTGAGAAAGTAAGTGAATGAATACAATAATTCTAACGAAAATGAATAAATACAATGACTCTAATTGTTAAATTAATTAGCAAAGTCACTTTTCCAATTAAGATCAAATATTTGAAATATCAAAAGCTCGGATGGTAATGGATGATATAACCGAATCTACTTTACCTTTGTATAAGCCACCATTCAATTAGCCATTGAAATACCTTGGTGGATGATTTTATTCCATTAATTTTTTTTTATATTAATAAAGGTATTGTATTATCTTTAATTCTATGCAATATTTTTTTTAGAAAACATAATTTTATAATAATATTGATCAATATGTTTAAGATATTAAGATTAATATTTTTTTATTATTGCGACTTTATTGCTTCTTAGTTTTTAGAGTTGTATATTAGTTTCACATATTTTACACATCCACCTATTATTTAAGAAAAATAATTAATAATAATGATTAATAAATAAGTGTAATAGGCAATATTTTATTTTAATGTGTTTAAAAAATTAGATATATATTTTATTATTTTATAAATATTAAATTGGTAATTATACAAAATCTATTCCTTATAAATTCATCTAAATCAATTTTAATTGATTTTAACTTTTAATTTATTAAATATTAATAAAATTAAAAATTATGATAAAAATATTTCATAATTTTTTATTAAATATTTAGATTTATATTTACCAAATTAATTTAATGTGAATAACGTAATTTAAATTATAAAATCAATATAGTGAATTATAATTTATTTCAACTTTTAATTATCAAATATTTATTAAGATTAAATAAATTAGAAAAACTGAATTTATACAAATATTTAATAAATTTAAGTTAAATGTGTTTATTTGAGGTTATATATTTTCACCAAAAATAACTTAATGTAAGTAGTTCATTTTAAATTATAGAATAACTAAAACAAATGTTTTGAATTATTTTCGTTTTATTATTTTAAAAATAAATTACATGAATTATTTTAGATTGTATCAAATTTTCATTTTTTATTTTTTATTTTGTGGAGTGAATTTTATTAACTTTTGAAATTAGAAATTACATCAAGGATTACAATAACTCATAATCATCTATCACAAGGGAGATTAAACCATAACAAAAAAAATGTACTCTTCAAAGTGACAAGCAAGATAACTTGAAACAGAATTAATCTTTAAACAAGCTTAAATCAAGATAGTAGCATATTTTGCCTTGCAAAAAACCAACTACAAAAGTGGAACTATGGGGCATAATCATAACATAGTTAAGGAAGGGGATCATAATCAGAGCCTGCCATTTGGATAGGAGTTGTTTGATTTACAAGAGATCTATCAGCTGTTGGTTGAATGTTGAGATGATGTTTTATCTTTGCCAACTTGTGATCCATATTCTTCGTCCTTTTATCATAATCTTTGAAGTGCCCATGCATGTGGTCCAAGGATTGTAGAAAATCCTTCTAAGACTCATGGAAATCTAATATAGTACATCCTTACAAGAACTTCACTTTTCTAATACAAGTCTATTGTCTGCATATATTGATTAAATATTCCTTACATATGTCCTGTATCAGGGATATCTTTCCATTCTGCAAACACTTTGGTATCTTAGAGGGAACTTTTGTGGGAAGAGGATTCCCCTCTAGACAAAACCATTTCCTGTTGGCATTATGACTCAAGTTTGGCACTATGGCATAGGTTTTGTCCTTGATGACAATGTTCTCAGGTGGAAAATCACAATTCATTCAATCAGAATGGAAGAAAATAAGGTATACACATGTTCCTCTCAGCAAAGTCATGTATACACGTGTTATCACCAATACAAAGGCGTGCATGCATATGCATGCTCTTTCATGCAAAGAAAAGCATGTACATGTGGAAAAAGTTATGTTTGGTCCATGGTATTTAGTCTGACATATTTGAACCTATAGTTTTGGTTCGTGGTATTGCATCCAAGGTGTTGAACCCAGGTATTGGGTCCCTAGTATTGGTTCTTAGTGGTTTTTTACCATGGTTTGAGTAAGACCTAGACTATAAAATGGCAAGGAGATCATTTGGCAATGGTATCGATTTAAGAATTGAATATCCTAAGAAGAGCAAGATTTGGGACACTGGTGATTGGTTATGGTGAATTGTTGGATTTGAATCAAGGAGGAACTTGAACGCTGCAAGATGATCTGTACGCAGGTTTAGTGCAGCGAAGGCACATATACACACAGGTTCAGTAAGTCATAGAAGCGTATACGTTGGTTGGTAGTGGTACAGATGCGTATGTACGCAGGTTTAAGCATAGCGAAGTAGCGTATGTTTCATGAAATCTGTTTTAGCTGCTTTTGTTTATTGCTGCAGTGTTCTGGGTTCAGAATTGGTGTCTAGTTACTGTTACTATTTTGGTTACAGCATTCTGAGAAGTGTTTTGATTGATTCTATATCAGGTTGTACAAAGGAGATTGACTGTTACAGATATACTTGATGTTTGATTGATGTTGTTCATGGATCCAGTCTGAAAATTGATGAAACATGGTCCCTGGAAGAAAGAGAAGGTTGAAGCCTTCTGCAGGTAGCAGCCTGCATACTAGTAGCTCTGCTAGTACAAGAGCAAAAAGGGGGGTTGTAGCTCACTTTCAGGAGAAGCTGGAGAATGAGAGAGGGTTGTAGCTCACTTTCAGGAGAAGCTGGAGAATGAGAGAGGGTTGTAGCCCTCTGCAGATTGTAGCTTGCATACTGGTAAAGGACTACCCAGTACATAATCATTGTAAAAAGAAGTTTCTAATTGAAAGAATATAGAGACATATTGCAGCAGGTGGTTTTCACCCACATTGGGTTTCCACCTTATATCTTGTGTTCTTGTGTGTGACTGTCTGCACTATTCTTTTGTTCCTAGTTGATGTCTATATGGTTTTGATACACTGATTTAATTTTAACACTTGAAGAATAATTAAATTTCAAGTCTATGATTTATACGTTGTTTTCCTTAATTGAAGTTGTGTATATACGCTAGTTTCTCTAAATAAAGTAGCGTATAGAAATTTGTGGTTGAATTGAAAAAAAATTGACTTGATAATACTTATTCACCTCCCTCTCAGTATTATTCCAACAATTGGTATCAGAGCAAGTCCTTCAGAAGAAGCTTGACCGCTTGAAGGAAGATCTATCATCATGAACAATTACGAGAGAGAGGCATCCATCAGGCCACCAATTTTTTATGGGAGCAACTTCGTCTATTGGAAGGTAAGAATCACAACCTATCTTCAATCTCTTGGTATAGAAGTTTGGGATATTGTGGAAACAGGATACACATTTGCATTAGCAACTCCTATAGATACGGCTGGAAAAAAGTGGTATGAAACAAATGGAAAGGCTATCAATACTCTATTGGGAAGTCTATCTCAATCAAAATTTGTCAAGATTATGCAGCTTAAAACCGCGAAAGAAATATGGGACAAGATCGTTTTGAGCTATGAAGGAGATGAACAGCTAAAACAAGCAAAACTACAAACTCTTAGAATTCAATATGAAAGTCTCAGAATGCACAATGATGAAAGCGTGGCTAACTATTTCCTGCGTATAGATGAGATCGTAAATTGTATGAAAAACTTAGGTGAAGAAATAAAAGTTGTTTTGGTTGAAAATGTACTAACATCTTTGTCTCCTAAGTTTGATCCAAAAGTTTCTACCATAGAAGAAAAACAGAATCTACAAAGTCTTACCATGTCACAGCTGCACAGAATTCTAACTGCTCACGAAATGAGAAAAGGGGGGGCATCAGATAGGAGAGAAGTTGCATTCAAAGCTTCAAGAAAAGGAGATTACAATGAGACAGGATATATGTCTGAAGAAGAGGAAGAATCAAACTTTGTCAAGAACCTTCAACGAGGAACTAGAAGATTCAGAGGTAAGTTGCCTTTCAAATGCTTTGCTTATGGAAGAGTCAGTCACTATGCTGCAAAATGTCCTCATAAAGATAAACTAGACAAAGGTAAGGAACCTGTCAGATGGAACAGAAAACAGAATGTATGTAGGAAAAGCTATTATACTCATGAAGACAGTGATGGAATTTCAAATAGTGATGAGGATGAACAAGGTAATAATAATAGAATTTTGATGGCTTTTGAAGATGATGACTTTTTCGATGCAATAAATGAAGAAGATCTTTATGAAGAAATTTCTAAACTCAAAATCTGTTTAGAAGAAATGAACATGATTATAAATACTTTGACATTCCAACTTGGTGAAAGAGATAAACACAATGAAGAGTTAGAATGTGGAATTGTGGGTCTTAGAAAAGAAATTGAGAGAAGAAAAGCTCTTAATCTTAGATTTGCTAAGGATCTGAAACTCTAGATGAAATTATCAAAGTGCAATGTTCTTCTCTAATAAAGACAGGTCTCAGATACTCTGAGGAAACATCTCAAGCACAAAAGCAATCCACCTCCAAAATTTATCTTGATGCATCAAGGAGAAGTGAACAAGTCGACAATCGACAACAAAAGCAGAGTGCAGATTACCAGGTAAATCAGGGACTACTTGCTTCAAGAATAAACAAATACTACCTAGTAAATCGAGGACAATATACTTCGAAGATGAACAAAAGTTTCAATCAATGGTATCAACCATAGGTAAATCATCTGCAAGTTGGCTCAAGAATGGATGTCAATAGAAAGTACAATCATTTGGTTGGTAGGTTTGATAATTGCAAGAATTTCTTCAATGGCCAATGTTTCTCTTGTCATAACTTTGGTCATAAAGCTGCTCAATGTGTTGCCTACAAGACCATCATGACTAGGGAAGCTCAAAAACAAAGAAGTATGACTGGGACTGTGGAAAGGACCTACAATAACTTTTCTTCTCTTGAAAATGAAATAAAGTGTTCTATTTGTAACAACTTTGGTCATGAAGATTCTGAATGCAGGAGTAGGTTTCAGAAAACAACTCAAAACGAGCAAGCTTCATTGAACCCCAAAACATGGAGAAATAAAGAACCACAACCAGAAAGATGTGGGATAGCCTTATATGCAGAAGGATAGGAAAATCAATGGTACATCGATAGTGGATGCTCAAAACATATGATAGGTGATAAAGAAAAACTTCAGTCATATAGTGCCTTAGAATAGGAAAAGAAGGTTTCATTTGGAAATGACACCCCTGCATTCATAAAAGGTAAAGGTTTTGTTCAGTTGAAAGAGAAGGTCAAAGCTGGAAACATTATGTAAGTTGATGGCTTAAAACATAATCTATTTAGTGTGAGTCAGATGTGTGATCAAGGAACTGAGGCAATATTTCAATCAAATGGATGTAATGTTCGTGATCTTGATACAGGAAAAACAGTGATCAAAGGCATAAGAACTCCAAATAATTTATACATATTCAAAGAAGGAAAACATCAATGCTATCTGTTAGCACTTGAAATTTCACCTCAGGCTGAGAAAGGTAAACCTCAAGGCTACATCAAACAATTTAGCCTCATAGCTAGCCCTACGGGGTAGGAGAAGGCTCTCTCTGGTCTATCTCGTAAAATCTCCAATAGATGAGATGACCAATAAGGTAACACTGATATTAGGCTAGTAAACTGATCAAAGAGTTTGATTTGAGTTTTCTTAGGGTTTTTGGTGGCAAATTGAGGGGATGGAAATTTTGGGTGCGGGGATTGGACACAGTTTCTGCAGGGGGTTTTTTGGGGCGAGGTAGGAGACAGTATTGATGCCTTTGATTAAGGTGGATGATTGGGAATGACAGGTGAGAGAGCTAAAGAGAGCAAATTAGACAGTAGAAAACATTGAAATTAAACAAACTTAAAAGAAGAGCATGGCAAGCACGAATTCTTACTTTAACACTTCATTTGTTTAATCTGCAGAAGTAAAGAAAGGAAATGAATCACATAACAAAGTGTTAAATTGGAAACTAGGGCCAAACTCCATGTGGGTCGGCTTATTTATGGCAGCTGATATTTTTATTGGATCCCTCTCGTCGAGAGGTGTAGGATTGATCCAAAGATCATCCGATTCTGATAAGTATTTATGGAGATATAATTTATTTGGTTATATAATTATTATCAAGCCGACCACGTTTGTAGGCTCTAGAAGCCAATCGACGTGTCCTATTCACAATCTTCGTATTAGTAATAAATAGAAGAGGATTTGAAGTCTTTGGGACACCACACCTCTTCATGTGTTCTCCGCCTCTCCAGTCTTGGGTTTTGGGAAAGGAGGACACCTAAAATATAAATTGCTGATGCCTACCGAGTAGCTGATGCCCTAGCCTGCACGCTGTTCAAGAAGCCCTAACGCAGTCCTGTAATGGAGTCTCCTAGCCGCAGTAAAAGAGGATCTGAAGCAGCGCGGGTCAAGGTCTGTTCAGGGGTCCGTTCTTGAGGACAGAACTGTTGGTGGGAGGTACGAAGCCCTGTTCTTGTAGGCCACAGCCAAGGCAGGGACAGCGAGTTAGTTTAGAGGCTGTTTGGTGGGTGGACAGTCCTCATAAGAGGGTGCCACAGGACTGTCTATACACCTGTAGGATGTTGTTGTTTTTTAGGTGGATAAGTCTGTGTTTAAGGGCTTAAATCTGCCCTAAAAGAGCAGCGTGGAGGGGCAGCCTCCCATTGAAGGGCAGCCACACTTCATGAGGACAATTCTGGGTTAGATTTGAGGACTGTTGGGGACTGTGTTGTGTGCCCTAACCAGTCCCAGAAATTGCAGCAGTGCAAGAGTCTCAAACAACAGTGTTTTGATATGTATTTGGTCAAAGGAGTTGACCAGCTTTGGATCAGTTTGTGTAGCAGCCTGTGGGAGCCAAGTTGGACAATGATACTTTGTGCAGCAATAGTACATGGGGCAAAAATGATACTTGGTGCAGCAATGGTACATGGGACAGCAATGAGTACATGTTGTACAGTGCATCATAGTGCACATAGCAGCATATGCACAGGCAGCATGATGACAATGAGTCATTCTAGCAGGGGCAACATAATGACGATGATGTATGGGCAGCAAATGGACGAGATGCAGAATGATGATAGGTGAAGGAGTCACCTTGAGGATCAGTTGAAGCAGAATGTCTTCAACTGATCTCATCATGATACGAAATGATCTATGCTAGATCTAGATAAGTCAAAGTATTGACTGCTGTTGTAAATGTACTCTCTCTCTCTCTCTGCTGAACTTTGAAGATAAAAGAAGATTTGATCAAAGGGTTTCCCCACACATTGTGGGGTTTGTCCCTGGCTTGCGCCATATCTTGTGTCCTCTTGCGTTGGCTTGTCTTCTACGTTCTATATTTATGTTCTATCTGCAGTTTATCTTAATGCTGATGTGATTGCTAACTGTGAAAATTTAAATAAATTGCTCTAGCATAGAACATACCTAAAATTAACATGGTATCAGAGCTGAGGTGAAGACAATGCCCAAGCAAGAGTGTAAGAGCAATCATTGAAGACAGTTGGGACAAGACAGAAGGATCAATGGGTTCCTCATAATTCACCCAGGGTGAAGTCAAAGCAGAGAATGTTATCAGAATGGCACAACGGAAGATTCTGATGGTCCATCTAATGATCCCTTCATTGGGAAGTTCGGATCGAAGGGTGGAAGGAAAGGCAGATGCCTTGTTGAAATAAGTTCGACCGTTATGCGAAGGAGTGTCCGAATGGCAGGGACACATCTCTTGATGAAGATAACAATCATTCCTGGGACATCTTCAACGATTAAAGGAATGACTGGTAATGCAGGTCATCAAGGAAATGGTCGACTCTTCCACGAAAGCAAGAAACCCTAAAATCTCTTCTATGTACCTGATCGCAAGAAGAACCTGGTGTCCATCTGAATGGAAGTCGAAGGTTACAAAGGTACGTGTTTGAAAATATATCTTGCAAAGATGTTTTGAGTTCTGGGTTGTATCAAGTTGCAAGAAGTCCACTGGGGACCATGTCCGTTGACTCAGCACCGGAGGTCTGTGAGTCAGATGGTGACTTGGATGCTTGAATTCAAAAAGGAGCATGAAGGTACTTGTCTGAAATGTACCGAAGGAAAATATTATAAGGGGACCATTCCCCTCATGCAGCAAGTCCACAGGCTTGGGACAACCCGAGGAGTTTAAGACTCATGATCGGGAATCTCATGTATAGAGGTGGAAGAAAGCCCTCTATGGCTTGAAGCAAAACACCTCGGGCATAGTATGAGAGGATTGATAGCTGTCTAGTGCAGCTGAGACTCACTAGGAGTGAAACCGATCCAAACCATTACTCGAAGGTTGTGGATGATAAACCTCTCATA
>APFE030941468.1:0-31769 GCA_000404065.3 Pinus taeda
AAAAACCCAAAAATCTTTAAATCAACCCCCCTTATCAATTTACTATCCTAATATCTTTGATCCTAATTGGTCAGCTTTTCATATTGAAAGATCTACCGAATCTGACCCGAGAGAGCCTTCTCATACCTCGTAGGGCTAGCTACGAGGTGAAATGGTTTGATGTAGCCTTGAGAGTTTGTCTATCTCAGCTTAGGTGAATTCCAAGCGCTAACACTTTGCATGTATCTGTTTTCTCTAGTTTTCCCTTGGGTAATCTAGTAGAGATTTGCTGCATGATCTTCAAGGCCTCATGATGCAAGTGGCCCAGTCTTCTATGCCATCGCTCGCCCACATCTTGGCTTTGAACCGCCTCTTCTTTGGAACTCAGTGTAGCACAATCTTCTCCCTCCAGCTTGTAGAGATTCTTTACTCAAATCCCAATTCGCTTGGTCTATCCAGTGCCGATATGTTTCAGGAACACTTTTCCTTTAATAAAGACTACATCATAGCCTTTATCTTCTAGCATAGAAATAGACACAAGATTCTTTTTCAGACCTAGTACATATTAACTGCAGATAGGGTGAGAGGAGCACCATGCTCCCTCTGAAACACAACTGTACCTTCACCTAAGACACAGTACTTTCCATCATCGCCCATCTCTATCCGCATCTGAAGATCCTTCTCCTCCATGGTACTGAAAATATTCTTGTCACCTGACATGTGGAAAGAAGCTCCACTGTCCAGGTACCAAACACATTCCACCATGGATGAAACCATGCATGTGATAAGAGAGAAATCCAGCTCAAACTTTGAAGCTAGTGCATCACCATCAGATCCCTTTGAGGAACCCTTCTTGGATTTCTTCTATGGACAATTCATATCATAATGGCCCACTTCATGACAGTGAAAGCATCGCACCTTCGACTTGTCAACCTTCTTCCCACCATGAGAAGATTTGGATTGGGATGCATTCCCTTTCCCTTTCTTAGCTTTACTTGCTAAAGCTAAATTTTCTTCATCATCTTGTTTTATGAAGATCCATCCCTAGTGCTTCGCCTTATCTCCTCCTACATTAGGTTTGACCAAAGTCGTTCCCAATCTGACAGTTTCTCTCTTCCATTAACTGAGTCCTGGTAGCTATGCCAGCTCTTAGGAAGACCAAGGAGTGCTAGACTCACCATGTCGTTATCAGCAGTCATGACCCCTACGCTTGCAAGCTCATCCCTGTAGGTGGTGAGATTGTTGAGGAACGTAGAGATTGCGTCACCATTTTAGCACTTGATCTTTCGAAGTTTGTCTTTCAGCACCAACTTCCTCTGAATGCTGCTATTCTAATAAAGATCTTTCAATGTTTTCCACATCGAAAACGGAGTCTCCTTCCCATGGAGGCTCAAGATAATGTGATCTCGAACTCCCTCCAGGAGGATTCCCCTTGCTCTAGCCACACACTTTTTCCATTCCGCCAGTTGAGTAGCATCAGTCAGCTTTTGGACTTCTTGATCAATGAAGTCCTTGAGACCGTTATCTTCCAATACTGCCTCCATGCGATCCTTCCAGGCTATATAATTCAAACTTCCATCAAGGGCATATTTGAGTCTTAAACCACTGAACGCCATAGGTGAAATAGATGTGATAAGAACTCAATTCAATATTGAGAAACCAAAATTCATACTTCTCCTACTTGTATATTGTTCTTCCTTGATCACCTTTGCTCTGATACCATGTAGATTTTTCACATGTAGATCAACTGATATATGCAATGTCCTAAAGCATAATACTAGATCTACTTCTACCATAAACTTTGCGAAAGCTTAAACATATATGAACATCATCAAGCATGAACAGATATAACTGAGAATGAGAAGTAATCAACCATAACACAGAAGATATATCACTGGGGCAAGCACCAGCCTAAGACCCCAACTCTGTATTATCATACAAGTGGAAATCTTGTTCAAGTTACAAAAAGAATCATCTCTCAAGCTATCATGCTCTCTCTGTAATCAAACAATACAACTCACAGACTCAATAGACATAGAATATATCTTCCTCAAGCCCTTCAAGCCTCCTATTTCCTTGCGCAGTTTTGATTGGGGTCCAATGATATCACATGTGTGAATTGGCCTCATCACATTCACTGTAATCTCAGGTCCAACTGTGCAATCCTCAAGGAATAGTATTCCTTTTGCATGCAAGGAATAATCACAATGGAATATTCTTGCAACTGATAGTACATTGTCCCTCCATCTAATCTCAACTGGGTCTCTGACTAAACTGGCATGCATGAGTTATCCATGAGTGAATACTCAGTTATCTGAAATACAGTGGTTACATTCATGCAAGCATTAACTAACTGAACTCTCATTAATTGAACAAACTGTTAAATTAATCTAACTGGACTTGACTCAGTTAAACTGAGTCAACTAATTACAACTCACTCTTATCTCTTTAACTGATGGATAAATCCCTCAATCAAAGGAGAAACTGTTGCATGTCCTCACATAGACTTCAAGTTTGATTTTCCTTAACTAATTTACTCAAGATGAATTAATTAATTAATTTTCAAACTGTTGTTGATATCAAATTCGAATTTTACTTCCTATGTTTAGTCTAAGGACTGACTAAAATAAGAAGGGATCCCAAAATGCTATTTTTAGAGAATCTATTTTTAGCACTTTCACTTTTCACCCATTGTTGCTAAGATCTCCAATGGCTTAACTGCTATTTATAGCAATGCTATTTTTAGCATTTCTTGTTGCAATTTTCAACACATATCAGAGTCTATCTATGTGAGTTTATATATTATTCACACCTTGTCTCAATTAATTTTGATTAATTAACCCCTTTTCCTAAGTTTAGACTTAGGAAATATTTAAAAATAGGCTAATAATCTAATTGAGACACTTTTAGGTGGAATTTCCATAAATGATTTTTGGGTTATGGAAAATGCCTATGTTTTAGCCTGTCCACAAATTTTTGATACTAGAACACCTTCAATGCTATAGAAACTAACAGGAGGTCAACTAGATGAAGGGATTGTGCAATTGAGAAAGTTAGGGAGATAGGGAAGTAGGTTAGGGCATTATAACTACAGAATGTGTAGTAGTATAAGTGGAATGTTTAGGACTACGTAGTTGGGCATGCCAATGACATAGATATTATGCCATTTTCCACTATAGCTGCGTAATGCACAATACAGGGAAGGAGAGATCATGAACAACATAGTTGGCAAGGCTAAGCAGCTCAATTGATGGTTTGGACTCCAAGGTTGCTCAAAGTGCATGTTGAGGAGGTTGTCATTAATATGAGCAGAGTGCAAAGGTCTGAGAGGTAAGGATTTCATCACTGAGACTTAGGAGTGTGTAGATTACTCATCACTTTTCTGGAAGATTAAGTATGCTCGTGAGTTGCCCAAGATGCGAGGACTAAGATGAAATCCAAAATTGGCTAAGTGTTGGATCAATGGAACAAGAGAGAAAATATGATGTAAAAAAATTCCAAAACCGAATCACACACATGTACACCATTAAACAAAAGCCAATATAATGCACAGTATTCAAGATCCACATGTATCTTGAAATGACAACAAAGTGACACTTATTTCTATGAGCGCGACACTTGGAATACAAGTTACGACACAAGTGTCGATTGCAGCTAGAAAGTGCACTAAGTTGTGGGAGAGTGTCTATAAAATATTCTTATGATATACAAGATCAATTAATGCAGAATAATGTTTTAGAGCTGCCTCTAGTGGTGCACCAAAGTGTGACACATGTAGGAGTGAAAACAATCAAAAGCGACTATTGTAACATAAAGAATAAGTGAAAATGATACTTTCAAAAGCTAAATAAATTGAAAGCAACACATGTGAAAGTTGAAGAAAGAAAAAGAAACACTTTCAAAAGTGAAAGCAATAAAAAATGGCAGTCGTAAAAGTGAAAGCGACACTTCTGAAAGAAAAAGTTCACAAAAAGCGATAGTTAAGAAAACTCACTTGGATGATGGCACACTTGTAAGTAAGAGTTAGAGAGATTGTCAATTACAATTACGCATTGACTGTCTATAGGAATTGAGTAGTGTTGTGTCCTTGTCAACTACAAAAGCAATGTCATTAGGGACTACGTGTTGGCATTATGATTCTAGTTTGGATCTATGGTACAGGCGTTGTACTTGATGGAAACTCACTCAAGTGGCAAAACTCTATTCAAGCTCTCAAAATGATGGAAAATAAAAGGTTCGTAGGTGCATCGTTCAAAAGGTGCGGACCCGCAGGTTCATCGTCCAGGAAGTGCGGTCATACCCGCAGGTTATCCGTTCATAAGGTGCGGTCCCCCAGTTCACTCACTCCAATGCAGAGAAGCGTGCTCACGTGGGGTTTCTTATGTTTGGCCCTTGGTATTTTGCCCGACATGTTTGATCCTATGGTTTTGGTTCGTGGTTTTGCATCTAAAAGTATTGATCCAAGGTATTGGGTTCCTAGTATTGAATACCTATGGTTTTGGACCATGGTATGAGTAGAGGCTTGCTTATAAAAAGGGAAGGAGATCATCTGGCTAGATATATTTTTGAAATTTGAATATCTTAAGATCTGAAATTTTGGGTGATTGGTTTTAAAAGCTAGATCTAAATCAAGAAGAAAACTTAAGGCGAATCTATTGATAAGTCGTGATCTCTCGGGCGCATGAACAAATCTGTGGATCTAACTGACTGTGGCACATTGGAGGACTGTTAATTTGGCCGTAATCAAAAGTTCACAAGTGATCCACGGCGTGAGTGCGGGGGTACGCAGTGCAGGAGAAAGCGCAGTGCGGGGGTACGCAGCTCAGCAAAAGGTGCAGTACGAGGTACGCAGCGCAGAAGAAAGCACAGTGCGGGGGTACGCAGTAAAGAGGAAGGTGTAGTGCGAGGTACGCAGTGCAGAAGAAGGCACAGTGCGGAGGTACCCTGTTAGGCAGACAGTGCAGGGGCGGATCTGAGTAGAAGTACGCAGGACAGAAGAACGAGTGGTGTGGAGATTCGCAGAGCAGAAGACCGACCAGTGCGGATATTCGCACGCCCCTCTTGGTGAAGTTGCAGACTTATCTTGAAACATTTGTTAGCTGTCTTTTATCTATTGTTGCAGAGCTCTGGGTTTAGATTTCTGGTATTACTTTTATGTTTACAACATTCTAAAGAGTTGGGTGATTCATTGGTTGATTGTATAAGGAGATTGGGTGATTTGCATGTACTTGATGATTATTTGATCTTCTTGGATCCAGTCTGAAAATTTATGAAACGTGGCCCTTAAAGAAGTAAAAGAGCTAAGGGGGTTGTAGCTCCCTTCCAGGAGAGATTGGAAAACGAGAGAGAGTTTTAGCTCTCTGTAGGTTGCAGCCTGCGTACTGGTAAAGGACTGCACTAGTACAAAATCCTTGTACAAGAAGTTTCTTATTGAAAGAAGATAGAGACATATTGCAGCAGGTGGTTTTCACCCACATTGGGTTTCCACCTTATATCTGGTGTTCTTTGGTGTGCCTATCTATTTTTCTTGTTCTTGTTCATTTTTATATGGCACTGACATACAAATTAATGATCAATATCTGAAGAATAAATTAAAGTATAAATCTGGAAGGTATATTGAAAAGAATTTGATAATACTGATTCACCCCCCCTCTCAGTATATTTCCAACACCTTTACATACCGGGTCCTTCCTTTTTGTTTGTGCAACGCTCCAACCACTTTCCAAAGAGCGGTATTGAGTATATTTTCTAAACTAGTTCATGATGCAGTAGAAATATACATGGATGATTTTACTCCTTATGGCTCTGACTTTTAGGAAGCTTTATCTAACATAGGAAAAGTTATAGATAAGTGTATTGAGATGAACCTGTCCCTCAGTCTGGAAAAATGTGAATTTTTGATGACTGAAGGGACCGTGCTAGGTCATGAAATATCTCAACAAGGACTGCAGGTGGACCCCAACAAAATTACCATCATCCAAAGGGTCCCACCTCCTCAAAAGGTGAGAGATGTCAGAAGTTTCCTAGGCTTAGATGGATATTATAGGAGATTCATTAAAGACTTCAGCAATATAACCTCTCCTTTGTTTGGCCTCCTAGGCAAAGGTGTTGAGTTCATATGGTCAAAAAACTGTAAAGAAGCCCTAGATACCTTGAAGAGCAAGTTAGTGACTGCCCCAATTCTCAGAGGCCCAAACTGGCCCCTACCTTTTCACATTCACACAGATGCCTCGAACAAAGTAATAGGAGCAGCCTTAGGACAAGTGGATGAAAATTTACCTTATGCCATATACTTTATAAGCAAAAAATTGTCAAAGGCATAGTTAAACTATACAGTGACCGAGAAGGAACTCCTAGCTGTCATGCATTCCTTAAAAAAATTCAGACATTATATCACAGGCTATCAAATCTTTGTGCACATTGATCATGCTACAATTAGATATCTAATGAACAAACCAGATGTAAATGCTCACATTATTAGATGGTTGCGTTTACTGTAGCAGTTTGATTTGACAATTATTGATAAGCCTAGTAAAGAGAATGTTGTTGATGACTTTTTGTCTAGAGTAAATTTGCCTGCAGGTGAAGAAGGAATGGTGGATGACCAAATGCCAGATGAACACCTATTTTCTATATTAGTACTCTCTCCATGGTTCGCTGATATAGAAAAATTCTTGGTTTCAACACAGTTCCCACCACACCTATCCTCAAAAGAGAAGAGCAAGATAGTAAGGAAAAGCGCCCCTTTCACCTAGATTGGAGGCAATCTCTTCAAAATTGGCCCGGATCAGGTCTTGAGAAGATGTGTTAGGGAGGAGGAAGTCTTTGACATCCTCTTGACCTGTCATGATGGGCCTTGTGGAGGTCACTTTGCAGCAAAAGGAACTGCCTTCAAGATATTGAAAGCAGGCTACTACTGGCCCACTCTTCATCAGGATGTGAGGAGATACACGATCCAGTGTGATCGGTGTCAGAGGATGGGGAAACCGACTCGAAAGGATGAAATGCCCATGCAACCTCAAGTGACCTTTGAGCCATTTGAGAAGTGGGGCATGGACTTTGCGGGGCCTATCAACCCCCCTTCAAAGTAGAAGCAGTACATCATTGTGTGCACCGACTACCTCACAAAATGAGCGAAGACAAAAGAAATCAAAGCAGCGACAGAGGAAAAATTAGATGAGTTTTTGAGAGAAAACATATTCTACAAGTTTGGGTATTCGAGAGAGTTGGTCATAGACCAAGGCAGTCAGTTCACTTCCAGCCTGATTGAAGACGTGCTCACACATCATAAGATCAAGCACAAGACTTCCACCCCTTACCATCCACAAGCCAATGTGCAAGTGGAGGTCACTAAGAGAGCATTGGAAGGGATCCTAACCAAGGTAGTGAGCAACAACAGAAAAGACTGGGCAGACAGATTAGTTGAGGCCACTTGGGCCTACAACACAACATGGAAGACCACCACCGGGTTCACACCCTATGAACTGGTCTATGGGAAGAAGGCTTTGATGTCAATAGAGTTTGAATTTAATACCCTAAGGATGGAAGCTCAACTGGACCTAGACCTCAACCATGCACAGAAGGAGAGATTACTTCAGCTCAATGGATTAGATGAATACAAATTGCAAGCCCTTCTCCATACAAAGGTAGTTCAGCTTCAGAGAAAGATATGGCACGAAAAAAATATAAGGGAGAAGCAATTCCAAGAGGGAGACTGGACAATACTCTATGATTCAAGATACAAGGATTTCAAAGGAAAGATGAGGACAAGATGGCTGGCACCCTACACTATGGAGAAATGTAATGACAATGGTTCAGTTCTGATCAGAACCATTGATGATTAAGCCATCCCCATGCTTGTCAATAGACATCGGTTGAAAGTCTACAATAAACCTCTCTCCAAGTGAGAGTTTATTGAAGATTTGAATAAAACAGTGATGGTAGTGGAGCATGTCTTAGCTTCCACTTCACCCACTCACTGAAGAAAAAAAAAAGAAAAAAAAGAAAGAAAAAGAAAAAAAAAGAAAAAATGAAAAAAGAGAAAATAACGACTCAAGTGAAAAACCTCCATGAGGTGCTTGAGTCTCATCATTGGGTTGAAAACCTCTTCTCAGGCGGCCCACTGATTTAAAAAAAAAAAGAAGGAAAAAGAATAAGATCCCTGGGTGAAAACCTCTCCGAGGCACCCTAATTGTTTAAAAAAAAAAAAAAGAGAGAGAGAAAGAAAAAATGAATTTATATTGCATTGTAGGTTTGCAGGAGGACTACAGGGAGCAGAAGAAGGTGCCAAGGGGACCTTGACATTCACACCAACATCCATAGCATCTTCTCCACACCTTCCTCCATCATTTTTGGCATCTCTTTCACCCCACTATACCTTTTTCTTCCAAAACTGTGTTTTGTACAGGAGGCTCTGTGTTTTCTACAGGAGGCTCCTGTAGGAATTACAGAGAGCCAAAAGTGTCTACAGGAGGCAGTTTCAGGGACCAGGACAACTTCATGAGGAACCTATAATCCCTCTTAGCATCTCCAAACCTCCTTGCCATCGTTTCCAAGCCTGCATCACACTCAAAGCATCATTATTTTTTTCCATGTACAAGAAAAAAACATAGAAAAACAATTTTTCAGTTTTGAAAAAAAATAAAAAAAAATAAAAAATATAAGGAGAAAAGGCACCATCAACTTCACCTGAAGCTTACCTACTATCCCTCCATCTTTATCTACACCTCTGGCATCATGCTTGAGCTCCAAACATAGGAAAAAACTGAAGTTTCAAGGGGAGAAGCAGCTACATGAGCTCCTATAGGAATTCCTGTAGCAGCTGATCCCATAGAAGTCTAGCACCAACAACAAAAGAGTGCACATCTGCAGGTTGAAAAGGCACATGTAGCTCAACTCCAGCAAAAGAGGAACCTGCAAAAGTACACAACCACACATTAGCTAGTAGAGACAACATGCATGAAGGAAAATGAAGACATGCAGTAGAGAAAGCCACAACACCTCACAACAAATACACTTGGATCACAGGTAAGTAACTAAATCACTCCTCTATTTGCATTTGTGTAATTAGAAATCATACGAAGGCAACGAGATGGTTGAAATCGAAAAGAGGAAAAGGTGGCCAGTTAACTTGGCCACCTTCATTGAGTTGACTCCACTTATCCGAGATGTCACCCACACGTGCGCACAGTCAAGTCAAGCAAAAGATGCCAAGGACAGGTAATGGGAGGAAGAGTCAACTCCGATGCAATGATGAGGGATGCTTATGAGGAGGGGTCATGATGACCAAGTAGGTGGGGACCAACGGTCTGCATATGGGCAATGTACACCTTGCCAGCTCAGCGCTCATAACTGAAAATATCCATAAAGGGTAATGAGCACTCCTCCCTGCGCATTCTCACCACCTTTTCTTCATTTCCTCCTCGTAACTCAGCCACAACAATCTTCTTATGCCCCCACAGCCTCATATTCACCATCCTCCATCTATTTCCTCCATATTCTTGCTCTCGGCATTGTCTACAGGAGCACCTACAAGAAATCTACAGGAGCACCTATAGGAAATCTACAGGAGGGACAACGGGCTTCTATAGGAGGGGAAGTGAGTCATTTTGAAGGGAGAAAACATGGGTTTTGGAACAAATTTTAGTCTAAAGAGGTAGGGTTCATGAATGCCCTCTGATTATATATCAAAATGTGAAAGAGTGGTTTCAAATTGAAGATAAAATGAGTCTTTAAGAGCGTAGAAAATACATAAAAAATTTCTGTTTGTTTAAAAAAAATACAGTTTCCTTTGTTTCTTTGTTTTTCTCAAAATTCTTTGTCTCCACCTCCATATTTGGTTTTTCAAAAGAAGTACAGGCAGTATGATAGGGGGATTTATGAGAAAAGAGCCCAGTAACTCCACTAGGCTCCATGCACATCCTCAAGTAGTGGACATATTCACAAGGGTAAACTGGATGAATTTCTTTGAGAAATTTAGAGGATTTGATGATGAAATTTCCCAAGAATTTGCTCTCCCTCTGGTCCCTCACACAAGAACTCATGCTACTATAACCATTAGAGGCCTCTCCATTGAAATAACCCTTAAATTCATCAGTAGGGTCACTACCCTTCCTCTTGGGCTGCCTTGGATTAAAGATGAGAAACCAATTGGCCAGGCTGCCAAGAAGAAATTTTTCCAAAATAATGAAACCCCTGTTGAAGATAAAAATGGAATTAGAAGGGCTAGTATACCATATCCCTGGGATGAGGTTAGCTACCAAGTAATCAAATACATTTCTTATGAGGGGAGGCACAACATTGTTTATGGATACCATTTCAGAATCCTCCATGACTTGAGGTATGGCATGGATACCCCAGCACCTCAAAATCTCACTATCCCTTACTTTCTCCTTCAGTCCCTCATTGACTCTGGCACCAACATACAAGCAGGAAATTCACAGCAGCTATCTCACCATGGTCTAACCAAAATCCTAGTAGAAGAAGCCCTCCATACACTTACAATCCCTATAGCATGGGAAGTTTTCAGAAACATGACAGTTGAGGATGACATAAAGGCATTAATCTATGATGTTAGTCCTGCTATTAGTGAGGAGGAAGAACAACAAGGAGGAGAAGATGAAGCCAGTGGTGACATAGCAAGGCAAGAGATAAAGCAGGGGAAGGAGAAAGAGACAAAAGAGGGAGAAAAGGAGGCAGAGAAGGCAGAGCAAGGAGAAGAGTCCCCTGAGACTTTGGAAAGAGAAGTAGCAGTTGCCCTCACTTCCCTCAGTACACCAATCAAGCCTAAGCAGAAGATGAAAAGAAAAACCTCCGTGTATTTCAGGGCAAGGAAGAGTACAAGAGTTAAAATAGGCAAACCTCAGCCCTCATCAAAGACTCCCAATACGATCGAAGATTTACCATCTACCAAGGTGAAAGAATCTCCTTCCAAGACACCCATAACCTATGAGAGGGGGACTCCAATATCTTCTACATGGAAGGGAAATTCAATTCTACAGGACCCCAAACCAGACCTACAGGAGGCTGAAACAATCCTATAGGAGACACTATCCAAACTACAGGAGACCCAAAAGCTTGAGGAAAGGATAGGAGGATAGCTAGAGGTGAAAGAGGAAGCACAAGAGCTACAAGAACCTGACCCCCAGCCTAGTCTTGCCTCCTATTACAATCTAATTGAGGGAGGCAAGATAATCTCACAGAAATTTGCAATTCCACTGTTTTTTGAATTGGAGAAAGAGAGAGTGAGAACACATAGGTGGATGCAGATAGCCAAGTCCAAAGGAGTTGAGGATATTGGCCACATGGAAAACAAACTCAGGGAAATGGGCACGGAATTGAGTGCTCTTAGAGACAGAGAAGCCATCACAAGAAGCCACCTTGAGAATGAGAATGAAATACTAAGGAGGCAGCTGCAGGAGAAAGAGACTCATTTTGCATACATGGATAGCTTATCCATGGAATAATTACAATGTAGAACACCAGCCAAATCTTATGGCCTCTACCTAAAGGACCAATGGCTTCAATTCCAAATAAATACTTCGACAAAAAGAGGCACAATGCCTTTCCAAGATTATAGGTAGTTCATGGATTTGTGTGACCAAAGCACCTCAGAGGATAAAGCAAAGATGGTAGAGTTCTACCTACACAACATGGCCCTCATAGACATGAATGTGTGGGACCCCAATGCCAAGCTAGGGTACCTGCAATTGATGGCCATGGCCTCATGGATTAACCATGAAGAATTGAGGGCAGCAGAAATGAAAAGATTGATGATAAAAGAGCATAATGAAGCATTAACGATAAGTGCTGAGCCATCAGATCCTATGGCACTCATCAACACACACAACTTGCTTGCCAATGACCCTCAGATTGTCCCTAGATATCTAGCCAATCAAGCACAAGCCATTGCACACTTTGAAGATATGCTTAGGCTACTTGGGGATGACTGTGTGCATGCATGCATTAGAAGATGGAACACCCTACCCCACAGCTTGCAGATAAGAGAATACCATTCTCCCATGAGGCTGAGGGAGGCATTGAAAAGAGTGGCAATGTACAAGTGCTCCATGCAAGGGTTGAAGGTCAACTGGATTGGCCTCAAATTGAGTCCTCCAATCCTATTAGGCATGCTCAAAGGCAGAAGAGAAGAAGAAGAGGAGGAGCAGTGGAAGGGCATAGACAGAAAGGTAGGATTTTATGGCAAACATGAGTAGACCACATCAGAAGCCTGGGATGCTAGGGAGGCCACTAGGGCCATAAAAGATGAGGAGATTGATTAGGTTTCTCAGAGGATGAGCAACACCTTCAGTAGGGGGGGCGATGATGAGCCTCATAAATGGGTAATTATATGGGATCATTTTACTTCCTAACCTAGTCAAATCAACCATTCTCTTAGCTTATTGTATGATTTTTTGATTATATTTATGCTTATGGGGTGAGTTGAGTTAGTTATTATGCCATGTGGTCTAACACGTATTTAATGCAGATTATTGATGGATTTCGAGGTCAAAGTCAAGGATTTAATGGTCAAACTGCAGCAATAAATCGAAGTAGATAGAGGAGAGGAAATATAGAAGGGAACCCACCTCATTTATTTCTCCTCACTTCGAATTCCCCTTCATTCAGCTCGGAGTACAAGCGGCCGAATTATGCCCTAGAAGGCAGCCGAATCATGCACTAGAAGGCATCCGAGCAAGTGGAAGATAATTGAGAGTTATCTTGAGTTTTGGGAGCCAAGCCTTCCTAAGTTTAAGGAAGTTGTTGGTAGCTTCAGATGTATAAGTAGAGAGGCCTAAGGCCTCACTAGGGTCAGATTTTTTTTGCTTATCTAAACTCTGCTCAAATTTTGAGCTTATTATTTTGTGACAATTTTATGTAATCTTGCTACTTTTTGATAATGAAGATGGAATCCTTTTTGAGCTAGCACTAAGTTACCTCAAAGGGCTGAAGCTCTTGGGTTAGGGCCCAATCCAAGCAACCAAGCTTCTCTTTACTTGTATTTGTATGCTTTACTTTAGTTTGTAGATTAATTTGCTGTTAGATGTATTTCTTTTATGGTTAAGAATAGGTTGCTTTGATGGTTTAGTAGTTTTCTTTCATTTGTGCTTTCTATAGCAGGTTAAGCAGTGATCAGAAAATATTCAAAAGGCTAGCAATAGTGCCTTGGCCTCTCTTCCTCCCTCTGGGACCATGATTTGAGGCGAAGACCCTCTTGCTGTCCCCAAAACATAGATTTTCCTCATTCATAGGACTTCTAGTGTTTGCAACTCTCTAGTAGGTTGATAGTCCAGTTTTGCTTTGCTTCAGATCTTATTTATCATGTTCACTTCCTGATTTGCAATAGTCCTTTTTCATGCTTTCCTTTCTTGCAGCATTTCCCAACATTTCCTTCAATACATCATAGTTTAGGCCATTTTAATGCAAAACTATGTTTTTCCTAGGATGCACTCATTTCATTGGTTGCTTGATTTTTTTGGTTGACTGTCAGTTTCTATGGAGCAGATCTCTTCTAGAAGTAGGCCAGCTTACCAGCAATAACACCCTCCATCTGATCCATGCCCTACAGGTCTCCCAAACCTCACCTCAATTCTGCCCTAGTTTCCTTTATTTTCCATAGAACTTCTTCTTCTCTCCTTGAGAAAACCCAATCATATTTCTCTCTCCTGGTGGTTCATGGTAGACCTTAGGCACCCTAACACCTCATCCCAACCTTCATCCACCCTTTCCACCCACTCTCACACCCTCAAAACAACAGAAATTTCTCTCGGCCTCCTCCTGTAGGCCTCCTGTACTTTCCCTATTTTCCTCCTGTAGTTTCCTTGTGTCCTCCTGTAATTTTTCCTGTAGGCTTTCTTTTGAAGGCCATGTGTGGGAAAAGTCTCCTTAAGGCCACCTAAGACCTCCTAGAGCCCATCCACACCATCTTACATTCTCCCAAGCTCCAAAACCACCCTCTAACGCCACTTGTTCCCTGCCACACACACAATAAATTAGATGCATGTCAAATCCACATAAAAACACATAAAAATCCAAAAATATGTTTTTTGCTTATTTACTTGCAGAAATAGCATGGTTAGATGTTGTTTACATCCTTGAGTAGGTAATGGCATTTATTTCATGGTTTTCATAGTGTTTTTGGCAAAAGTAGAATTAGCTTGTTAATTAGGGTTTACTAGGTTTTGCTTTACATTCCAGTCTTTCTCCTTTCCTCAATTAGAATAGCATATGCAGAGTAATCTTTCTTTCCTTTCATCACACATAGAGCTTCTTTTGAATTCTATAGAAGTTGGCTTGAGCTCCTAGTGATCTTGCACCGACTGACCAAGTGACAACCTGCAGTGAGAACTAGTACTTGTGCATATAGCATCGACGCTTCCAAGTTTGTTACGAACTACCGGGTTGATAAAAGTAAAGTTGGCAGCCCAGGAGTTGCATCATTATTGCTGCAATATTGGCACTCACCAAGGAGATAGCCAGGTTGCCAAAAGAAAATTCTTTTTAGAAGGTGAGGAACCCACTGAGGACAAAAATGGAGTAAGGAGGGAAAGTCTGCCATATCCATGGAATGAGGTAGGATACCAACTGATCAAATACATCTCATGTGAGGGTAGGTATAGTGTTGTCTATGTTTATCATTTCAGGATCCTTGAAGAATTAAGATTTGGAGCAGAAGCACCCCCTTACCAAAGGCTCAACATACCATACTTCCTACTTCAATCACTCATAGACTCAAGCATCAAAATGAAGGAGGGAAATTCCCAACAGTTAGCTCATCATGGGTTGATTAGGATCCTCATAGAAGATTCCCTCCAAAATCTCAGAACTCCTATAACATGGTTAGTTTTTAGAGACATGTTAGCAGAGGATGAAATCAAAGCTCTCACTTATGATGTTAGTCCTACTCTCAGTGAAGAGGAAGTAAAACAGGAAGAGGAAGATACAGAAGAAGAAAAGGATGAGATGGATGAAGAAGGAGCTGACACAGAGGAACATGATGAAGATGAAGAAGAAGAGGGAGAAGAAAAGGAGGATGATGAAGAAACATAGGAGGAAATTAAGGAGGAAACTGATAGAAATGAAGAAGATCTACAAGAATAATAAGACAGGAAGGACATAAAGGAAGAAGGAAATGGAAAAGAGGGAACATAAAACAAGGAGGAGTCACCTAGGGTGTCTCCAGAAGCCACTGAGAGAGAGGCAACATCTACCCTCACTACTATCAGCACCCTAATCAAGAAAAAAGGAAAAAGGCAGTGGAAGACCCCATTATATTTCAGGACAAGAATAAGACAGGGGAAGTCACAAACATCAACCAAAATTCGTATTGTGATTGAAGAATACCCTACACAAAAAGACAAAATGCCTTCCCCTAAGTCCCCTATCACCTATGTGAGGAGGCCTACTACTAGATCAAACTCCTCCAAGGGAAAGGCAATCCTACAGGACACACAACAAAATCTACAGGAAGCAAAAACAGTCCTACAGGATACTCTGTTGAATCTACAGGAGGCACATAAATTGGAAAGGAAGGTAGGGGAGCAGCAAGAAACTAAAGAGGAGGACCCAAAGAAAAAAGAGCCCAACCCCCAACCTAACCTGGACTCCGATTATTAGTTTATTGAAGGAGGCAGGGTCATACCACAAAAATTTTCCATCCCACTATTCTTCAAGCTTAAGAAAGAGAGGGCCAGAACTCACAGATGGGTTCAGATCACCAAATTAAAGGGGGTGGAAGACATTGGGCACATGGAAGAGAAACTCAAGGAGATGGGTAGATAGCTAAGTGGCTTGAGGGACAGAGAAGTTATAATGAGAAATCAACTAGAGATAGAAAATGCATGGTTGAGGGGACAACTGCAGGAAAGGGAGAATCAATTGGCATGTATGGTCAATCTCTCTTTGGAAGTAATCTAGTGTAGGATGCCAACTAAATCCTATTCTCTCTACCTCAAAGAAAAATGGCTGCAGTTTCAGATTAAGACCCTAGCATAGAGAGGCACCATGCCATTTCAGGACTATAGGCAGTTTATTGATCTTTGTGACCAAAGTACACTAGAGGATAGGGCCAAAATCGTTGAGTTTTATTTGCACAACATAGCCATCACAGACATGAATGTATGGGACCCTAATGCCAAGCTAGGAGATCTACAATTAATGGATTTGCCATCATGGATGAACCATGAGGAGTCAAGAGCTGCAGAGATGAAAAGGATATTACTAAGAGAGAAAACTGAACCTCTTCTGATCAGAGCTGAACAATCAAATCCCATGGCCCTCATCAATACCCATAATTTGATTGCCATGATCCTTAGCTGGCACCTAGATATCTTGCTACCCAAGAGCAAGCAATTTCACATTTTGAGGACATATTCATGTTGCTAGGAGATGATAGTATACATGCTCGCCTGAGAATATGGAACACCCTGCTATACAGCTTAAAGATAAGAGAATATCACTCTCCTCAAAGGTTGAGAGAGGCACTCAACAGGACACCTATGTATAAGAAATCTATACAAAGGTTGAAGGTCAATTCAATAGGCCTAAAACTAATTCCACCACTACTCTTAGGGATGCTAGAAGGGAGAAAAGAAGAAGAAGAAAAAAGGCAGTGGGAAGAGGTAGAAAAGAAAGCAGGCTTCTATGAACAAGAAGAGGAGACCACAACAGAGGCATGGGATGTTAGAGAGGCCACCAGAGCCATGAAGAATATGGGTATTGAATAAGTTGCTCAGAGGATGAGCAATACTTTCAGTAAGGGGGTGACGATGAGCCTCATCATTGGGTAATTATATGGGCCTTAATTCACCTCCTAGCTTAGTCAAACCAACTTTTCTCATAACTTATTGCATGCTTTTGATTATATTTTGTTTATGAGGTGAGTTAGAGTTGGATATTATGCTTTGTGGTCTAATATGCATTTAATGTAGGATTAAAGGAGAAAATCAAGGAATTTTGGTAAAGACCAAGGTCAAAACTTGACTGGGAAAAGGGAGAGGGATTATAGGAGGTAAATCCTCCTCATTTACTACCCCTCCATTCGAATATTCATCCATCAGCTCGGAGTGCAAATAGCCAAATCACGAGGACTAGAAGGTAGCCGAGCAAGTGAGAGACAGAGCACCGGTTTATCTCGAGTTTGGGAGCCGAGCCTCCCTAATTTTAAGGAAGTCGTTGGGGACTTAAGATGTATAATTAGAGAGGCCTAGGACCTCAATAGGATTCAGATTTTTGATTGTAAAACTCTACTCTATTTTCAAGTTGCAAGACTTGTGACGGTTCTTTTGATGTAATTTGTTGTTTTGGTAATAAGAATGAGTTTTGTTTTGAGCCAACACTGAGTTAACTCAGAGGGTTGAAGCTTTTGGGTTAGGTCCCAACCGTAGCAGCCAAGGCTCCTCTTGATTGTACATGTATGTTTAGTGTAGATTCATAGCTTAATTGTTAATTTGCTTATTAGATACATTTCCATTACAAGTAGTGTAGATTAGATTGGTTGTGGGATAGTTTGCTTCCATTTGTTCCTTATTTCAAGTAGCAGGTTAGCAAGGAGAAAAAGGATCACCACAAGGTTGTTAGTAGGCGTCTCAGCCTCACTTCATCCCTCTGGGACCATGACTTGAGGAGGGGACCCTTAAGCAGCCCCAAAAACACAGATTTCTAGTTCTTTTGTGGGCTTTGGAGTTTGCTATCTTTATTTTAGTATTTGGTTAATGTTGCAAGGTAGATTTCATTGTCATCTTTTCCAGCTCCATTTTTTCATTAGATCTCACTCATGCTTTCATTCCCTTCAACAACTTTCTTCATGAATAATATAGGGAGTTGATTCATTAATTCTGCTTTTCTAGTTTATGAAAATGTATCTTGTTGAATAGATTTTTTAAAGACACACATGTTTTATGCAGAGTAGGTGATTTAGGAGGAGACTAAGACTTCATAGCTAGTAGGCACCTTCCACTTCAACCATCTTAGCCATCCCTTGTTTTCACCATCACCCTCACTAGTTTTTCATCATTTTTCATTGAAATTCTCCCAAAAACATTGAGCGAATCTAGCCATCTATCATCTTGGATATTGACTCCCGAGTAATCCTAGACCTTCTAACACTCCATTTCACCCATCACACACCTTTCCTAAGCCTCTCATCACCTCCAAGACCTCACATTTAGCTCCTGACTATATCCTGTAGGTTTCCTGTAATTCCTATAGGATCATCCTGTAGGTTTCTAGTACATCCTGTAGGTTTTCCTGAAACGGCCTGTTTTGAGGCTGAACTGATGGAAAACCTCTAGGAAGTCAAAAAGAGCCTCCTAGGGACCCTCCACACCATCCAACCAATTCATAAACCTTCTAGCTGTCCTCAAACACCCTTAATCCACCTGTCACACCCACAAGAACAATTAGTTTTCATACTTTATTTTGCATAAAAAGACTAAAAAAGTGAAAACAGATTTAGTTTACTTTCTTTACTTGCACATTAGTATTGTTTGATGCTTCTTACTTTTGCAACTTAGATGTAGCATTTGTTTTATGTTGATTTAGAATTTATTCTTAGCATAACTTCTTAAATGGTTAGTTAGGGTATGGTGTGGTTTAGCATTACATGTTGGCCTTCTCCATTACTGCAGTAGAGTAACTCTCTTAGAGTAGATTTACTTTTCTTCCATCAAAGAATCAAGCTTCTTCTGACTCTATAGAAGTTTGGCTTGGAACCCCAGTGGTCTCTTGCCATCTGAACAATGACAACAGGCAGAACCATCACTTTTACTTGTGCATACAGCACTGTCACCTCCAAGTTTGTACGAACCCCAGGTTGATAAGTAAAGCTGGCAGCCCAGGAGTTGCAACATCCTTGCTGAAATATTGGCGTTCATCACTAATCAGTCAACCTTCCCTTCGAAAACTACGTAGAAGATACCTTTAGTGGTCCTCCCCTCATTTTGACCCACTCTGTCCCTGAACTAGGTAGAAGTCGGTCAGTCTTCCTCTTCAGAACTGCTCATAAATCTTCTACAGTGGTCCCTCCTTCAACCGGAATCACTGTCTCTCAAAAATACATAGAGACTGTCCCTCATCCCAGCCTGAACTGTGCATTGCGTAGTTCCAAGCCTTAAGCCTCAACCCTGACTGTTGGCACTGCACAATGTGCAATCACCGAGCCTCTCTCTTTGACTCACAACTCAATTCTGGCTCAGTCTTTGAAGATGAATGCACAATCTTTGGCTAGGAGGTTTTCAGGCTGATGTCATCTCGTCATGCGCAAGTTGTAGATACAATAACATGGTGGGATGATGAAGAAGGAGATGAAGGAGGAAGACATGCAAAGGAAATTTTTGTAGCTGAGCATGCAAGTTGACCTATCAAAGAAAAGCAAAGGGACATCAACTCGTGACCACAACCCAAGGCTTTATATCACTGAAGATTCCTGTCACCAAGCCATGAGGAGGTGGAAGACAAGAGTATTCTCAAGTATACATCATTAACAACAACAAAAATGACCTGACACTACCACAACATCCAAGAAATTTACATCAACAGTGCCATGTCATGTCTTATCATGAGATTTCATATACCACATCATCATTGTGGACAATGTATATTATATTCAAATGTATTGTAAAGTGGAAGTCCAAAGGACACACATGAATATGGAGAGTCATGTAAGTTGAAAATTCATAGGAATTTGAACAGTCATGAGGGTTTTCAAATAGTCACAAAGGGAAGTATCACCCCTTGGTTATATATACCCCCTCATTGTATGAGCAAAGGAATTTTTCACCTTGGCTCCTCGCGCAAGGCATTAGAGAGATCAAATAGTTCTTTGAGGAGCAAGGAGTGGCTCCAATGTCCCACTACTCGGCCTAGTGATGTAAAATGTAAACATGTGTCTTGGAACTTTTTCTTAATAACAGAAGCCTTTTAAGGCCAACACGTTCTTCATGCATGGACTATGAATGTTTGTAAGACTATTTTGTGGATGTTTGTATTTCATGTTTTCTTTCACATGTACTAATATAGTTAAACTATTTTGGTTATTTTAGTGCTTATCTTATTGAGAATGTGTTGTAATGGTTGTTAACATTGTCCCATCCTTGTGGACTATTTCGTGGGATATTAGACAGATCATTCCTTGCTTGTCGGTTGTAATGATCATCACATCTGTTGTGGACTATTCCACTGGATGTTAGACGGATCTTTTTGGTTCATGTGTGTCTCTTCTTGGGTGGTACTATTACCTCTCACTTAGAGGATCACTTTTCTCTCCCCCTTTGCAGTAGAAGAAACTCGACACAATTTCACTCCACATTCACCAGGAACACCTCCCTTGCTTTTCGAAGACACCATTGCATCACTCTCCTATGCTGACAGCTAGAGCCAAGGTAAATCTTTAAGGATTTGGCTACTGGGCCTTTATACCAGATGTGAATCCTACACCAGATGGTGTGAGGTTTTTAATAGGACTCCATACTGGGGAGATCCCCTTGGTTGATGGATTTCCAACACCGTTAACAAAATGGTGCTAGAAGGAGGGCTAGACGACAGGTTGTGCCCGTTGAGTCTAGTTTGAATCTCTTATTTAAAATGGATATTCTCTAAATAATAATCCTAGGATGTTTTTCCAAAGAGATTAACTGTACCATCCTAATTTAAGTTAGATGGTGAGGGTAAATCAACTTTTCATGAACATTCATTTCAAGCTGTCTATATTTGTCTTTCTAACATAATACTTTCCAAATATGTCATGGATAGATTACTCACCCTCACATTCGACGGTCGTGTTAATTGATGGTGACATACATTGCCCATTTCTTCTATCCATTCACTCAACCAACATGCCAAGAATCTTAATAAATATTTCGATAAGTATAACTATCGAGATGTTTGTGGAAAAATCAATATTTTAAGAATAAAGCTTGATGAATTAGTTGAGGATTTTTATAATCAATTCCTTCACCTCTGTTATGAAATTCCTAAAAAACATCTAAACACCTACTATATATGCACGTCTATCATTTATGGAAAACTTTCATGTATGCACATATACGGAAGATATGCACATATACAGATGATATGCGCATATACAGATGATATGCGCAACTTTTATATATCCGCATATACAAAAGTTGCACATATAAGGAAGACGTGTGCATATGCAGCTATGTCTGGGGTTATATACATACTTATTTAACAATGAAACATGAAACACAATATGCACTCACATGTGACTAGGTAGTGCAATCTAGTATTCTACTGGTCTAATTCTTTCCAAAATTTGTAAAGGACCACAATAACAGGCAGCTAGATTTTCACAACCATCCCACCTTAAGGTATTTTTCTTGGGTTTGACTCGCACACAGACATGATCCCCAACTTGAAATTCTCTATAAGTCCTTTTTTGTCAGCATAATCCTTTTTCTGTCTTGGAAAGCCTTTAAGTTTTGTCAAACCTTTCTTATAGTCTGTTCTATTTCTGTTAACATATCAAGTCCTATTATTAACTTATTTTCAGGTTTGCTCCAATTAGTAGGTGTATTGCATCTCCTTCCATTTAATGCTTCAGAAGGACTGATTACGAAAGAGTCGTGATAAATGTTGTTATATGCAAATTCAACTAGGTGAAGGTATTCTTCCCACTTGGTTGGTTGTTGGATAACATGCATTCTTAGCATGTCCTGAAGCACCTGGATCACTCGTTCGATCTGCCCATCTGTTTGTGGATGATAGGAAGTACTAAATTGAAATTGGGTATCTAATCCAACAAAAATATATTTCCAAAACGTTGAAGTAAAATTTACATCCCTATAAAAAATGACCACCTTAGGCATGCCATGCAACTAAAATATTTCTTTCATAAAAATACTAGTGATTTGAATAGTCTTATACATAGATTGTACTAGGATAAAATGGGTTGTTTTTATCAATTTATCCACTACCACCATAATTGAGTCATTTTTCCTTTTCAATCTAGGTAAACTTGTAATGAAGTCTAATGAAATTACATCCCATTTCCACTTAAGAATGGGTAATGGATGGAGCAGTTTTGTTGGCTGTTGGTGCTTGACCTTGACTTGTTGACACTCCAGACATTTAGCTAAATAATCTGCAATTTCTCTTCTCATTCCAGGCCAAAAATATTTTTTTCTTATTGCAGAAAATAATTTCTGATATTTGGGATGGGCAGCATAAGGGATTTTGTGGAACTCGTCCAAAAATAATTGTCTAACAGTCAATTAGTTAGGGACATATATCCTCCCCCTAAAAGTCAATAAATTATCTTTATTTATACCATATTCAGATTGATTCTCATATTTGTTTACTTGTTCAACTTACTACCATAAAAAATATATTTTGGATCTTTTGAGGAAACTTCTTTAATATGATTGTTGAGTCAAATTATAGCCTTATAATTTGATTTACATAAATCATCAACCCAGGGTAGGTTAGCTTGTGAGATGCTGCGCAAAGTATATGCAGGCTTAACACTATAAGTGTTGATTAATCTAACTAGTCAATCATACAAAACCAATGACTCTTTCATGTATCAATCACTTAGCAACAAAGGCTATAGAGTGGATCAAACATTCTTCTACAACTCTTAAGATTGTTGATGATGATTAGAAAAAGATACAAAAATCAACTTACAACAAACTCAGAAATTCACTCAACATTAGAAATCAAATCTTCATTAAATGAATTCTACACAATAACAGGAAACTAGTTCATTTAATAATTTTCTACTAATATATCTGAAAGAGTGCATTAGCTGTAAAAATAATTATTAGTACATAATAGAAATAAAATGCATAAACACTAAACTACGAGAGTTGTGAGCAAAGGGGGCCCTTCCTTACTCACAACCCGTTCAAATTAGAATAGTTTGTTCACTAAGGTAGGTAGAACATATAATATTGTATTAATCTGAAAAATATATAGTCGAGTACAATTTGATATACAGTCTTATCTGAAACTAACCCATCAACCCCCTATCATGAGAACTAGAACCGATTTTATACATTTACAAAAGCCCATATATGGATCGAAGTAAGGAAGACTACTAATCTAAGCCATTAGCTAACAGTTCTGTTACAAAATATCGAATTTAGCCATACTGGATCTAATCCATGACTAAAAGCATGGATTAGACAAAATTCGTTACATGGCTGTAGCTTTTCTCCAAATGACCAATGAGAGAAGGTTTATGAACTTGGGTGGTATCGTTGGAAAATTTGAAATGGCCAATAGGATAGCATCCATATGTGATATATTCCACACAAAACCCATGTTCCCGCTTGACATAGATATTCGTGGAACATAGCTAACCCTCGATGTTTCTGCAGGAAATCCGGGCGGTTATAGGAAATCCACGGTTGTAGGAATTCTGGAGTGTTTGCAGGTAATAGGATCGCACAACTATCTGCAGGAAATGCGAGCCTGTTTTCGAATAAAAAAAAATCTGCACAAGAACTCTAGATTAGTTGGCATGGTAGTTAAAATAAAGAACATATAGCTGTAAGGAATACTTAAAGTTAAGGTAAAAGACACTTTTTTATGTTAATTTTCATACCTTCAGCCTACAACACCCTTTTGGCAAAAACCTAAGTATTATAACCGAAATAGGGATAACAGGGGTTAAAGATAGTTCAAAATGGGAGAGGTAAAGTATAGAAAAGGGTGTCAAAATTGGGAAAACCAAGCCCCAACATCTCCCCCACACCTAGCTTCTTGCATGCCCCTTATGCAATAAAAAATGTTGCATCTTCCCCAAAAAGAAAAAGGAAAAGGAAATAATTCTTTATCCTGACCTACAACTACTGCAGCGAACTAATCCGCTACCTCTGCCAACTAGTCCAACTGGTTACCACTGGATTCTGCAAGAATTTGACCCTTTTATAATTCATTCTTCTTTTTCAGATGGTTGATCCTAGCCTGATTCTTTTTAATAATTCGGGCCGCTTTTTGAACCCACTCCTCATGTTCTTTTTGTATACGCAGGTTGTTCTCCTTTAGGGTCTCGTTTTTCTTTCTCAAGGCTCTCTTTGAAATGGTGATCTCGGTGATGATTTCTTCCAATTCCTGCAGAGACTGTCTCTTCTAGGGGGTTACTTCCCCTTCCTGCTATCCTTGGAGGGATTGAGGGGACCCAAGGCCCTCCTCTACTTGCTATTCTCCTGCTATGTTATCCCCACTTCCATGCAGCGGGGAGTCCTGAAAGGACATTGCTTCTTCGTCGATGAACTCAACTGACTCAATTTTCGCTTTACCTTTGGGTGGGCCGTGGTGTTTCTCCTTATTCTTATCCATTGTCTCGGGCAACACTTCTGCATCCGCAGTATCCTTTATAGCTATCTGAACAACCTGGCTTCTAGTAAATCTTTTTCCAAAGGTGGAAGTGCAATTCTTTGATTAAGCTTATTTTCCCACAGTCTCCCCTGTCACCACCACTTCCTCATCTCTTCTTGCTTCCTTCATCTATAGCCCAAGCGTCTGAGGCTTCTTCTTCTTTGGTTTTTCTACCGGTTCCTTCTTGGTGGGCTTCAGAGAGTCGATGTCGTCCATTCTTTCCTTCTTTACCAGTGGCCCATGAGTCCGTGACTTCGTTTCAATTTTTCCACTCGTTTTTCCTCTGTAGACTCTGAAGGGTCAGAGTTTTTCTCTTCCTCTTTTTCCTTTATTTGTAGCCCACGTGTTTGCGTCCTTTTCTTCGGTTTATCTGCTGGTGCTTCCTCCATGGAATTTGAGGAATCAAAATCCTCATTTTCTGCAAAGTAGTTTTTAGCCAGGAACTCCTCCCATGTTCGCTTCTTGTCTTTCAAAACCTCCACCAAGATGATTTTCACCAGTCTATGGTGATAAAAATTTTCCTCTAAGTTGGCCCCCCTTTCCTTGGCAGCTATCGACATCTTCATCAGAGACATTCTTAAGTAATATGGCAAATTTAATGGCTTGTCATGAAAATGGACAAGGAGCTGAATGTGAAACATGAATACAAGCCCAAAGCGACCTTCGCATGTTATTTATTTTTGTAGGAAAAAAAATAAGTTCCGGTACTTAGTTTTCAAGAAATCCTATGAAATTCCCTTACTCCAGTCAAGGTCTGAATGCTCTTTACGGTGGAAAGACGTGAACAAGTCCTTGTTGAAATTTTGGTTCTTAAACCAGCATTCTCCCAGCTGTGAAATTTTGGATGCTCACGCTACCAAACCCTTGGTCAACTTGAATTGGGCATCCCCAACTTGAGCCTTATTTCCATTCATTTTAAGGGTGAAAGACTTTGTCACTTCCGAGTTGTGGCTGCTGAATCATTGGAAAAATGGCAGCCACCCTGCTTTTCCCAATCTCTCCTTACTGCAAGGATCGGTCTCCAGCAACTCAGGCCCTTATGGCTCAAAGTGAACGAGCGCACGTAGTTTCGACATGGTGAAAAACTAGAAGACAGGGCATATGCACTTATTTGAAAAATATTGGGTTTAAGCTTTGCAACGGACTCGCGCAACAAGGGAGGGCTTATTATAGAAGGTTATCAAAAATCACGGGATTTTCGAGATACACGTTGTGATCATGATTATCATCATGATCCGACCTACAGGAAGATATGGGGAGTACATCTACTAGTCGTGTCAGAATCATGGTGATCAGGTGTGGAGCTAAAGTCATAGTGCATCAGATTACGACCGCGTTTTTCAGCAAGGGTGACCATAGCCGAAAAATCATACAAATGTTAAAAGTTAAAGCGTTAATTACCCTTTACCTCAAGTGTCCTGTCGCCAGTTGTACTTTACCTTTATTACCTTCCAATGGTCTAGTACTTTGGATGACATGTGCATGTCCTTGAGATGATAACCCACCTAATAGTTAAATCAGATATATGAATTCATAATTCATGACCTCGACTAGTAATTAAAATCTGTCAGTACTTTAAATAATTTAAATTAATTCTCTGTCTATTCTTTTTGTTTTTCAGAAAACCAGGGTGTCGCTATAGGAAATGGAACCAGGACTGCTGAGCCTTCTGCAGGAAATGGAACCGTTACTACTGAGCCTTCTAGAAAATTGAATCACGACTTTCGGAACTTCTGGAGGAACTCAAACCATGACTTGTGGAGCTTCTGCAGGAAATCGAACCATCAATCAACACTTCTCCCTCATTTGTGTACAGTACACTGCACATGAATAAAGGTGCTGATGTCAAATGTGAAATGAGCTCATTGGATTACCAGCCATTGAGGTTAGTTGTTAACCAATGTGAGGCCCATCACCATTAATGAGAGCGAGGACCAAGGTACCCTGATGCATCCTATGGGGTGTAAATTAATGAGCTGTTGTCGAACCCCCCTGTAGGATCCAATAGTCAAGGAGCCATAGTGATTCGCCATTGCTTCTAGCGAGGTAACCTGTCATTAGAGCATACAAGATTCAAGGCATCATAAGACTCTGATCTTGCACCTAGATAACTTGCTGATGTCGGTGGGCCAAGATTTTTGGAAGGAGGGCCTTAAGAAATCCCACATCAGTCCAACAAGAGCAATCCATATTTAACTGAAAACAAAATTTATTGAGAAGATCATAAAGAACCTACTAAACTATAATTTTAATGAGCCCAAGGCAGTCCATGCTCCCCAAATTTCAATTTTTAGAGATTTTGAAATACTTGGAAAATAAGACTCTGAGGGGGCTCCTTTTCCATAACTAGTCCATTGGGCTCGGAAAAAGGACTAAACCTATATGCAATATACATTCCTCTCATGTTTTACCGAGCACGAGGAGGAATAGAGTGAGCTCATTGTGTCAGAAAGAAATTAGGAAGAGATATTGGAAGGAATGATCCCTTCTCTCACCATCTCCAACTATCTTTTCTTCATAATTTCTTCCACAAATTCCTCCTTGGATTGGGGTTTTTGATATAACTTAAGTCTGTTCCCATTCACCAAGAAGGTAACATTTCCATCGTCAATGGTTTTAACCCGAACAGATCCATTATCAAAGACTTTATCAATTTCATAGGGGCCAAGCTAATGTGTGTTAAACTTTCCTTTAAAGTTCTTAAATTTTGAATAATACAACAATTCCTAGTCTCCCTCTTTGAACTGCTTCTTTTTAATGTATTTGTCATGCCATTTAGCCCATTGTCGCTGAATCGAGTCAGTATGTTGAAAAGCATCCTTCCTAATCTCATCCAACTCATTGAGCTACAAGATTCTTTGCTGCTGAGCTTCGTCAAGGTCTATACCCAAATTTGTTTCTATTTTAAAAGTTTTGATCTGAAATTCAATGGGCAATAAAACTTGCTTTCCATACACCAATTCATTAGGAGAAAAGCCAGTGGTATTTCTCCATGTGATCCTATAGGCGCACAATGCTTCAGGAAGTCTATCAGACCAATCCTTCTTATGTAATTGCACTGTCTTGGTAAGGATTATCTCCAACACCTTGTTTGTTGATTCCACCTGCCCATTGGCTTGTGGATGATAAGGGTTGGACTTCTGATGAGTAATTTGATATTTCTGTACAATTCCCTACATAAGCTTTGAAATAAACTGAGTACCTTGATCAGTGACTATTTCCCTAAGTACCCCAAATCTTGCAAAAATATTAGAAAAAAAGAAAATCTACTACTATTTTCTCTGTTGCTCTAGGTAGTTCTCTTCCCTCCACCCACTTTGTAACATAATCAATACAAACTAAAATATACTTCTTGCCTTTGGATATAGGGTTGATGTGGCCTACAAAATCAAGAGCCCACTTCTCAAAAGGTTCTATGAGAACCTGTGGCTGCAAAGGCATCTTGTCTGATTGTACAAGCCACCCCATTCTCTCACAATTGTCACACTTCCAAACATATTCTCTTGCATATTTGAAAAGACTTGGCCAATAGTAACCTGAGTGAAGGATCTTGTAAGCTTTCTACTTGTTTGCAAAATGTACCCCACACGGTTCATCGTGACAGGCTCTCAAAATGTCATAGATCTCATCTTCCCAGACACACCTGCGGATAATCGAATCAGGTCTAATGAAAAAAATATCTCCCCTAATCCAAGAGTAATCAACACTTTCCTAATAATTCTCTTTTTCTGATTAGATGAAAAGTAAGGAGGCAACTTTCCTATAGCAAGGTAATATGCCATGTCTACAAACCAAGGTGTTTTAACAGAAATAGCAAACAAATTTTCATTAGGAAAGCTATCATTAATAGGAACATCCTCACCTACATGGTTTGTAGAATTTCTCACTGTAGATCAACAGAATATGTAATATACTAAAGCAAAATACTAGATCTACTTCTACAACAAACTTGCGGAAGCTTAATCGATTTTGAGTAAGATCAAATAGAACAAATATAACAGAGAATGAGAAAGCAATCACACATGAACACAAAAGAATACTCTGGGGAAGCCTCAACTAAAAACCTCGATCTCTGTATTATCATACAAGTGGAAATATGTCCGGATTACACAAAGCTTTAGCTCACAAGCTATCTAGCTCTTAATACAATCCCTCAATGATGCTCATAGACTGAAGAGACACAACATATGCCTTCCTCCAATCCTCCAAGCCTCCTATTTCATTGTGTAGTTTCTCCTGGGGTCCAATGGTACCACCTATGTGAATTCCCACATCACACACTCATCAAAACTCAGAAATAACTGCGTAATCCTCAAGGAATGAATTCCTTCTACATGCAAAAGATATCCTCAATGGAATATTCCTGCAACTGATAATACACTATCCCATCATCTGATCTCAACTAGGTCTCCGACTGAACTGACATGCATGAGTTATTTATGAGAGAATATTCAGTTTTCTGAAGTACACTAGTTACATGCATGCATGCATTAACTAACTGAACTCACAATCAGTTCCACAAACTATTGGAACTAATCTAACTGGACTTAACTCAGTTAACTCAGCTAACTAATTACAACTCAAAGTATAACTCATCCTGATCTCCTTAATTAAGGGATAACTTCCTCAACCAAAGGGAAAACTATTGCATGTCTTCACATAGACTTCATGTTTGATTTTCTCCAACTAATTAACTCAAGATGAATTAAATAATTATTTTACAAACAGCTGCTAGATAAAATTCAAATTTTAATTCTCAATTTTAGTTCAGGGACTAACTAAAATTGGAGTGTATCCCAAAATTCGATTTATAGCAATGCTATTTTTAGCACTTCTATATTTATCATTTCTTCTTGCTATTTTCAACACTCCCTCTCAACAAGAAAGGGATTACCAGTCACCCTAATCCTGCCTCTATGGAACTCGAACTTGCATTTTGACAATGCCTTAGTCAAAATATCTGCATCCTGTTCCTCGGTCAAAACATACAACAACAGCATGATCCTCTTCACCACACGGTCTCGAAGATGGTGGTACTGGATATCAATGTGCTTGGACATGTCATGAAATACTGTTTTCTCAGAGAGTTTGATACAACTCTATTTATTGCAATAGATCACTGTTGGATCCATCCTCTGACTAAACAATCCCACTAGAATCTTCCACATCCAAATGGCCTCACATGTTGCCTGACTGGCATCCATGTATTCAGCCTATGCTGAGCTAAGTTAAATTGACCTCTGTTTCCTGTTGTACCAGGAAACTGCAGCTGAACCAAGGTTGAAGATTCCTCCAGAAGTGGTCTTCCAGTGTGATGGACTCCCTGCCGAATCTACATCTGTGAAGCCCTGAAGCTTCACTCCCTGTGTCCGTCTATACCAAAATCCATACTGAGATGTGCCTCTAAGGTATCTCAGCACATGCTTCGTTTCCTTCCAAAATAGCTTGGTAGGCTGAACCATAGCTTGACTCAGTTGGTTCACCGTAAAGCACAAATCTGGTCGTGTGCTCACTAGATACATCAATGAACCCACAAGCTGCCAATAAACAGTAGCAACTACTACCCAACCTGAAGTAGCAGCTACTACCGAACCTGAAGTAGCAGCTACTACCCAACCTGAAGTAGCATCTTCCTTCCTCTAGTTACTAGCTAGAGGAGTCTACATGAGCTTGCACTTCTCCATGTGGAATCACATGAGTATCTCATTGGAATACTTGCCTTGAGACACAAACACTTCCCCATCCTTTTGCAACACTTCCATGCCTAGAAACTAATGCATAAGACCCATGTCTTTCATCTCGAACTCTCTTGCAAGGTCCTTGATGAGCCCCAATTTTGGTACAATTTGGGCTCATTTTGGCCTATTTTACTTGCTCAAACCATTCATCTTTATTTGCTTATGCATGCATTTCTTAGTTTATTCATGTTGTTTGTAGGAAGAAGGTTAGACACTTTATCTACGTGACTAATGCATTATGATTCCAGGTTTTGGCATTAAAAAGGGAGCAAGAGATAACGAAAAAGGGGATAAGGAGACAATGAGGTGGCACTCCTTATTTTGTGGAGAGATGTCCACGATCTTGGGACATTCCTCGTGATTCCTGTTAGCGCTTGGAATTCACCTAGGCTGAGATAGACAAACTCTCAAGGCTACATCAAACCATTTCACCTCGTAGCTAGCCCTACGAGGTATGAGAAGGCTCTCTCGGGTCAGATTCGGTAGATCTTTCAATATGATAAGCTGACCAATTAGGATCAAAGATATTAGGCTAGTAAATTGATAAGGGGGATTGATTTAAAGATTTTTGGTTTTTTGGTGGCAATTGGAGGGAGTGCAATTCAGGGTGCGGGGATTGAGCACAGTTTTTGCAGGGGGATCTTTGGGGCAAGGTAGGAGTGAGCGCTGATGCCTTAATCTGAGATGGATAATCAGGGATGATAAAGAAGGAGATAAAGAGGGCAAACAACCATTTGAATCCTCTCTAGATAGCAGAAAACATAAATTTTGAACAAACTAAAAAGCTGAGCATGTCAAAGCATGTATTCAAACTTTACCACTTCATCTGCCCAAATAGAAGCAAAAGAGAGATGTAGAATACATAAACAAACTTACAAGAACATGTAGAGAACACACCATCAACACTACAATCCACAAGAATCCACAAGGATGTCTGCAAAACCCTGGCCTTCTTCCTCTTGAAATTGCCAAGATAGATGTACAATATACAATGAAACTTTCTCCCACAAGAGTCCAACCTTCCAACCTCTCAAAATGACTAAGAAAACACATAATATAGGCAAGCTAACCTCTTCCCTTGCCTCTAGGGGTCGAGCTCATCCTTCTAGGAGCAGTTTGAACTAATTCCAACTAAGCACTAGATAATAGGCAGCTCAACAACTTGCCTCTATTACTTAGCTAACTGATTAATGCATTAATTATTCACTTTTTACATCAAGGAAGCTTCTAGAAGAGTAAAGAGAGGTAAAATCTATCAAAGTGCCATGAAAATATTACATTTATCCATCATCTACAAGTAAAAATAATCAACCATAGTCAAAACAGTGTTTTTTGACCAAAAAAAATCAATTCTGGCAAAGTTAGCTCTCATGTCCGCGCCCCCTGTCTCTCGTGTCCGCGCACCTTTGCAGCAACTTTTGAGTGGGTTCCACTGGTCCAAATCAAGTGCAAGATAGCTCATTGGAAAGCTTGGCCTGTCTACTTTCCATCCCAAGTGAAATTTCTGAATTTGGAGTTGTTTTGCCCCCTCAAAAACCATTTCGCCCAAGGTCACTTTCTGCAACTCAAAAAGTGGGCAGAAAGTCATTTTTTTGATGTATTTTGAGCTTTTGGAGGCTCAAATCTCAAAATCAGGCTTCTCCCAAGTATTGGTAATTTTTCTCTTTGCATGCCCTTTCCAAAAATGCCAAGTTTTTAAAATTCCGAGTAGTC